>QNGE01001645.1:75411-133700 GCA_008508345.1 Paragonimus westermani
CGGTCTACTTTGAACTTCCTCTGGTCCTCCAAAATGATATTCATTTTCCTTAAATATTCGTCTTTGGTCATGACGACCACACCAGAGCCTTTATCCGGTTTAAGGAATAACAAATGCTGCATCTCTCTCAGTTCCTTCATGGCCCGATAGTGTTCCTGCTTTAGACAGCACCGTTGACGAATGGGTGCCGACAAAAACTGGTTGGAGATATCAACCAATTTTGCGCGGAACCAGCCTGTCTCATCAGGAGATGTAGGCGACAGTTCCTTCAGTTGATCGCTCTTGCCCAATGTGAGGTCAGTGGCGTAGTAGTCAAGACGGTTGCGTGGTCGGAGTACAGGTTTCGGCAGTGACAGTGATATACACTACTGACGAGCTTTAATGAGAACGAAACTCGAGTCTGCTGCTTTTTTTCGAAAGAGGCTGACTGCAGAGTGTATCTGAATGCGGCGGCTGCAATCAAATGAGTTATATTCAACTTGAAAATAGACCAAATCCCCCACTGTTCACCAGTAGTCCTAGGATTGTTTGTCAGTTCTACTGTCAACCCCCCTGTCTTCTAAGAATAAAGCGAGGAGGTATTGTGATCGAATCGAACGCGCGATTATTCCACTACTCGGTGGAATACTTCAACATGGCGATAATTTGTCGAAAATCCCTCAACGACTGGATTGCAGGCAACCGAGCAAGCCATCGCTCAATGAAATTGGACCAACGGACGAGGAATGACAAATAGAAAACGCACGACAGATGGCAAGGCGCCAGCCACACAAAACGGGCAGAATTGTGAGTGGAAACCGCCGCTGCACTATGGACTGGAATTCCGGTCCATAAGCGCGGGCACGCACGTGGCCCGGGAATGTCTTCAGTTGGACAGAAAAGGTCATGCTTTACTGACCGACTTTTCGGTACAATATGGTCCTAACACCTTGTTACGCCTCAGTAACTTTAGCACCATTTCCGGTTCGCCGTCTTGAGCACTGTAACCTGCAGCTGTGGTCCCGTCGTCCATACGGTATGATTTAGGCTAGCTGAACAGTGTTCAGCCCACCTGTCACGTCGGTACAACTTTCTGGCAACAAGTGAATCTTCGTATTCCCATTTGGTCTCACCTACACCACCTTGATGACCAGCAAAATACTGGACGGGCGAAAATCTATTCTTGCTGGTCCCAGACAAAACAGTGTACTCCACCTCTCATTTTTTTGACCAGTTAATGTTCACAGTCATTGCGGAACGTTTTACTGGTTCGCAGTTGTCGACAGTCGTCATCATATTCAGAACCAAATGGAATCAACCACTGCTCGTTCGAAGGCTTTATTAACGGTGGTGACCTCGAGTTCTGTGGGAAATGCACGGCTCCTTTGAAACATACCTCTTCACAGATGCTGTGGTGTACTCCCGGTGTTGTTCCAGGTTCTCTAAGCGGAGTCGAAGTGGCCACCAGTGCTTTCTGGTAGACGTTCTCTACACTGTCTTTGCTGGAGTTTCAGTTGATTTTCCTGTTTTTACGGGTATAGGACTTTTGAGCATGTGGCAGAACAAAACGGACACACAGCATCGCGATCCGAGTTGCTTCAAAATTTACGACAGTATTCGACAGTGTTGTAGTCTGTAACTGTCTGCTATGTGGCTGGTTCTGTCAACGGCTAAGAAGTGACTGTCAGTCTCCGTCTGTCACCGTGATTCTTCCTCTGTTAAAATGCGGAGCTCGAAATGTGAAGACTGTGAGATGTTCACAGTTACAGGACTCTTCCCATGCATTGTGTCCAAACACAAAACACCACCCATCCACTTTTCATCTTAAGGAAGAACACCAAATTGGGCATTCAAATCGCTTGCTGGTATAGTGGTGTCAGAATATCTATTCTCTTTCGGTAGGTCAACGAAGGTGTCGTAAAACACATTATTCTCATGGCTTTATAAAACAGTTTCCATTCAAGAGTGCAGGACAGGTAAAAAAACTGGGGTCAGAATAGAAGGAAAAATTAGTAATGGACGTATAATTTTACTGTCGCGAAAACGATTACTTGTGATAGTCCATAGTCATTTATACTGCGGTAGTGGTTGGACTTAGGTGACCCCACCTCCACTCTTTGCCTCGAAAGTCTGACCTGTGAGACAACAGGAGGTAGAGTTTTTCGTGAGACCCCACCCAGGAATCAGTGACACAACAGTCTAGTTCATTGGTCCGTTAGAGTCTTGCCTTTTCCCGAGGGTACAGTGAACCAGACATTACCATCGGTCTTCTGACAACTGTTGCGCACATTGGTTGTATTCGAAAGTAAACCAGAATGTTGAATGATACCGACGGCTTTTCTGCCGTGTCGGATAGTACACCGACGGTTCTGATCAGCCATCGGGCGATCTGAATACTCTTTTGTTCAGGTGTGTCGTTCCTTGCCTCCTTCGGAAGACAGCAGTACAGCAACCGTAACTCGTAGCTTACCACCGAATCACTCCTTTGGAGTTAGTATTGCGATGTACGACTCATAGAGTGCGTTTGCTTTCCGCCCGACTGTTCTCCTTTGGTCTCTGGGTCAAGATTGAACGTTATGAGGCCGAAGTTGCAGTGTGCACAGCGACCCGGATCGATGTACTGTACAGGCCTCATCCCATCAAAGCTTGATCTGTACTGCTACCTTAACATGGTGGTTGGGCTTGTGTGTTGTTTTGATGTGGCGGGCTATGCTGCTTAGGGCTCCGTTCCTTCTAGGTGAAACCTTATCGGACAGGCCAAAGAGGAGCAGTCAGGTGGAAAGCATTTCCGCTAAGTTTCTACGATCGTTCCAGGTTGTACTACGTTTTCATCCACCGTTCGCTACGGCGGTGCTAAGAGGATATCTGGAAGACAGATTCCCAGTGTTCCAGCGACTACAGACATGCCTCCACGTTGTGTAGCATTTTCATTCGGTGAGCTGGACAGGTCGAAGGTTTCCACCTTGGCAACTGAAATGTATCGGTATTTCTGCCGTATTTATATCATTGCCTTATCTCATGATGGATTTACTCAGCCACGGGAATTAATGTGAAATGATGACTGTCAGACAGATATGTAGCTGGCACACTAAACGTTAGGCCAATGGTTGGTCACTTGTCTAATCGCTATTAATCTATCGCACTTTACTATTTGTGAAACATCGATGACCACTGACGTCAATACTTTGTTGTCGTCGCACAAAGGTCGAGTTTATGATCTGTAGAGCAAGATTGTCGGCATCCTGGCTCGTGTTTTCCCTGACATCCGGATGTATTTCATTCTCGACAGATGGCGAACGCTGACAGTGACTGCGTTACTCCTCCTTCAGTAACACTGTTGGTTGAAGGTAGTGTGCTACCACGGTAGATGAAATGTTGCTGCATGTCACGCATTTTACTTGTACTAGCACGCATGGGCTCAGAGCGAACTAGTCTTTGCGTGGCACTGGACACTTAATAACGGGAATCTAATACCCTACAAACCGGCCTGGCCATTCAAATTTCAGCTACTTCTCTAGTCCGAGCATATTGATAACAGTGGACCATGTGTGATGCAGTACATGACGTGGAACCAAACACTGGTGTATTGGCTGCTGGGCGATTGTGTCCACGGCTTCTTCAATATTTCCGTTATATACTTTATGGTGGCGTTAACTTAACGTTATTTCCACCACCCCCCGCCGCGAAATTGCAACCGTGGGAGGTCGTTCAACAAATCGTATTTACTGAATTCTATCTTTCCTACCATTCCGAATAGCGTTGCACTCCAGCTGTACTCACCTGTTCACGTTTTGTTTTTAAAGTGAATCGATTTTTAATGCATGACAAACAAACGTGATTATCATTTATGCATGTTGGTTATGTAGATACGGCTGTCCCATGCTTGTCACGTGACATGGCAGCTCCCAGGTCTGCCACACATGCACAGTAGTGCATCTGGCGTGCACTTCTCACCTGTCAGTCAGGTGTACTGCTGTCTTTCTCTTCGGAAATTCAGCGGGCACTGCTTTCACGTACAATCTGACATGGATAGCGGTTACCACGCCTTGATGGATCACTTCGTTCTCCTGCCCACTATTCCCGTTGTTTTCTTTTTGCGTAACCAGCCAGTTGTTAAGCTAATTTCACACGTTGATTACCTGCTCGTAAGACAAAATCATTCAAAGTGAGTGATGCGCAAAACTGCTTTGTATGTACATGTTAACTTTTGAATCAAATACTCAGTTTCTGTTGCCATATATGTGGGTGTGATTTGCGTACGGTCATTCCTACACACGGTTGGCGGCATTCGATTCGGATTAGGCTATCACAATGACCGAAGCGAAAGGACGCCCGCGCTTAACTTTCTCCGCAATTGGCGTGCGCCGCACCACTTGCGGTTCCACCCACACACCACATCCAATGTAAACCCGAAGAAATAAGACCGGGAGGTATGCCAGTGGAGCCTTTGTGTGCAGCCGGCCAGTGCTGGTTAACCAGTTGATTGGCTGGCAGGGAAAGGAAACCCTTATCTCTCGGAAACTAAACAGAGAGAGAGAGAGACTGCAAGAATGAGATGTAAGCTAAGAAACGAGATTTGTGAAGTATAATACAAGAAGCGTTGCAGTATAGGAGTACAGGTTAGTGCATCCCAGATAAGATAAGGATGAAAAACGAGATTCATATTGAATTACAAGAACACACACTTGCATAGGGCGACAATGCTACTTCCCACGTGCAGCAGTTTCCACTAGAATCGATCAACTGGGGGAGTGTTACACTGAAACACCACACCCTTCTCTTGGAAGAGAATGATCATGCGTATGGACCGACAACCAGGTGGAATTCGTCCGATGCAATATAACATGGTTTTCTTCTAAACTCGTAGGGTAACAGAACTAAGCAGAGTTGATAAGCACAAATTTCGAAAACAGGATGCAACCCATCGAGCGCATCTGATTCCAACAATTTGTTAAGAAGTTCTCTGTTGTGTTCACCAGTGGCCGTCTAACTCGTAATCTGTTGAACAGGAAACTTGCTGCAAACGCAGCATTCTATAACTGACTGCCGTGCAGTGCTGGATTTAAGTAGTAACGCCTAAGGTTTGAGGCATTTTCAAAGGAATCATAATTTACTTCCGTGCCAAATAGTGTGTCAGTTCCTGAAGTGTAGAAAACCGTTTGCGGCTTCGGTTTCGGTCGCTTCGCTGATCATCTCTGGACGCACTAAAATTGTAATGGAACTGTTGGGTAAAAGGCCTGTTTTAGTTTCTCTTCTTGCGGTAAAAGATGATTTACAGAGCTATCGGATGCTGGTGACCACCAATTGGTTGTTAGGCTGCTTGGATATTGTCCAGTCATCCACGCATTCCAGCAGATCTCTTACACTCCTGAGTTCCATGTGCCGCTTCCCAGAGTTTTATAATTGTAATTTTCAGATGCTGCAATTAAAAAACGACTGTTGTTACTGAGCTATGCTGGATTTTATGGTTTAGTTACTGGTGTCCCATTGTATCAACTTAACGTGACCTATCGGTTGCCATAGCAGATACATAGCTCCTTTTACTGTCATTAGATTACTTTTCATTTGCCGTTGCGTTCTGCTTTCTCACCTCGTGCACAGGAACAAAGAACGCGAACAGCGAGCTCAGTTACGAGTGCAAACAACTCGCAGACAAGCAGTTCGTCTTTCGGAACGGTTACTACGTTTGTTGGACAGTGAAACAAGCGTCAGTAGGAAATTACGCACTGGCACTGTAGCTTCTCCTCGTGGATATTGCAGCACGTTGCACTCAATTGTCGCAGGAATTTGGAGCGCTTTCGATGTTGACAAGTTGTCTCAGTCAACCGTCACCTTAAAGTCCTTATCCGTGGAATTCGCCAAATTGAATGAACTGTTGCGTCTAGGTGAACAAGCACTAACTACTTACGAATTGATTGTCAGCGGTTTGGTCGAAGCGCTGCTTTTGTGTCTGTCAGCCGATCATGCTGGTCGTTGGAATTGTCCGGTACGCGACCTTATCCGACGCGTTTTTGTGCGGTTGTTGTTCTTGTGGCTCATTTGATGGGTTTCGTACGACGTTTTCTTTGACATCTTGAATTCACTTTGTCACATACCTCTGTTGTTTGAATCACGCACACAGCCTTTCTGTGAATTTTGGGATCTTCTCTTATTTTCTTATAATTCACTCAGGTTTTACCCGTTGGCTTGGATTCACGCACCTCATTACTATGGTACCTTCGAGAACGTCGCCGTATTTTCGTACAACACATGCTGCCAGACTGTGGACCCACCTATCTGGGCTGTTTTACAAGGCGCCTTGTTCAGGCCCTTGAATTGACGGAGCATCTACCCCTTCGTCTGTTCGCTTCAGTGTCCAGCCAGTCAGAAACAACTTCCAGTGACGATACACACAAATCGAATTCTGCTGTCGCTATTTCATCGAAGAAAGTACATCTCCATCCTCCAAAACCCAACGGCTGTGGAGATTCCACTTTGATATCCTTTCCTCTGGGTGTTATTCGCTCGGCCAAATTAGCTGTTGATCGTCAGTCGAACCTAGTTAAATCGAATGAGGCTCAGCAATTTTCGGATTGCATAGACGAGACCGAACTGGCTGCTCTGCACACACTTTGCCCCTCACTGACCACTCAAACTGGAGACGAACTCACAGTACCCGGGCTGCAACAGATTGATGGGAAGCTGGCTTTGATGCTGGAAAAATTGACTGTTTCCAAAACTGAATTAGATGACGACGTAGGCAATTTATCAGTTGGGCGGTTGCACGATTGGAGCGGCAGTACTGTACGTGTGAATCCACTGGTTACTGCTGCTCAACTGGAGGCGTTCATTTTGCGGATGTCCGCTACACAATGGTAAACTTTATTAACCTGTCTGCCTCACCGTCATGTCTTTGACTCTGGTTTGCCCGTAGCTGTCTTCTTAATTCCAATAATGAAATCTGAAGATTAGTTCTGTCGGATAATATATCATTTCGCATGCCGTCGCTGATTGTGATGCGTAACAAAAATGGAATACTAAGGCGACAAATCTAGATCGATGCCGAAAAGATTGATTCGAAAATCGAACTTGTCCGCTGGCGGTCAAAACCAGTACTTCTTTAAACCTCGGGTGTTGCAGAACCTGTTCTGCGTTTGTCAGCTGGGTGCTAGCAGAACTTCGCATTCCGACGTTAAGTCAAACTGATAAAGGCCACACAACTCTTCGGCAATATTTGTTCGAAAAGGTACGTCTCAAGAAAGTTTTCGGGTGTCAGTGATCGAACTTCAGTGCAGATACCTGAATTCACAGTGGTGGCCAAAATGGCAAAAGGGAAGTAGGCGGCGAGTAAATGGAAAACTCTAAAGAAATTTATGCCTGTTGTATCTGCTGTTCATACTGCGTTAGTGTGCATGCTTTTTGACGATTTCTTCTATTTGTGTCTTCTGGATGATCGGTTGGTGCATCAACACCCGACAGGCGTTTGCCAGAGGGGTTGTGTAACCGGTTTCTAGCACATGCGTTACAGTCATGTGTTTGCGTTACACACTAAGTCCTCAGTGTGTTTGAGGACGTGTTCCTCCAGAAAGCCACATGCATCCGTCATTTATTTCGGCGTAGAAGCACCGTAACTGCAGATGAACCGGTAGATACGCTGTAAAAAGAATGATTTTAGTACGGGCATCGTAATCGGAGGGAAAACTAATATTCCGGAGTTACTGAGCAAATTATCTCTGCATCCGATATTCGTCGATCGATCCCCGCATCTTGTTAGAAACTTTATTGTACCTCTCTGTATCTTACCGATTTCCTTGAAATGGGCGTTTCTTATAGCTTAACGGTTTTTAGTTAGCCACTAGAGATCAATACTTAACAACTAGATTTCACCCGTGTCTTGCGTGTCACGTATGCGCATTTGGTTCATATTTTGTGGCGAAGATGGTGTGATAAAAAGCGTTTCGCTGAATGGTTGAGAATCTGATGAGATTGAGGCATCCTTCATTGCGAATGCGGTTCTGATGTACTACTGTTCGACACATTTAGGAAACCGAATGCACCCTTGTTGTCAAACACAGACGACACCGGTAGGTTCCAGTGCGAAGAGTTCCTTGTGTCTAGAAGCTTTTCTGTTTTCTCTCTCTCTCTCTTGAGCTAACGCCATTACGCTGCCCTCATTATGTTGGTATAATGTAGTGAAACCAGGCACTGTTCAGTGATTGTCAAAAACCCTCTCAGAAGCTACCTATTTCTTTCGTTTTGGTTGTAAAGCTTAACACGTTCTCTGCTTACCATTATCAACGCTTTGAGAACGTCGATTGATGAATTAGCTTTTTCATTGAACTACTTTGTTTTATTGCCGACTTGTTCATTTTACCTATCATTTTTATAAAAATGGATCCCAAGTTTATCGAGTCTTCATTCTTTTCCACCACTACTCGGCCTATGCGACTCCCCTTCTCTCTACGATACCCATGACTTCTCTGTAATTTCTAGGTATGAGCACCCACGCATCAATCTTCGGTTTTGGCAGCAACTGGAGTTAGAACCTCGTCGCGGTATCACATTCCCTCCACCCACAAACGGCATTACCTCCACAGACACTCTAGGGGGCGTGATTGATTGGTTGGCTACAGATGCTGGGTCTTTGCCAGTCGAAGGTTGGGTGAATCCTGCAGTTGTCGGCCTAGTGACAGTGGCTGCTTCAGCTGGCAACCGCCCTGCTTGTGTATTTGGTCCTCGGGCCGGTTCATTGATAGGTGGCTACCCGGTTAGGTGCACCGGCTTTGGATGTGTTGTGCTGCCAAGACGTCTAGGCGATCCCCACAGAGGACCGAATTTGCTTGACAGCAACACGAAGAGCAAATTTGGTCATCTCTCCAGTGGCGCGGCAAATGCGACTGCTAAGCCGTGGATTGCTGTCGATTTGGGACTGCAGCTGGAACCGACGGCCTACAGCTTGGCCTATTTGCGACAGGCTGAGATTACTTCGTCCCTGATCGCCCCTCGGAATTGGAATTTAGAGGTAATTTTCTGTTGAAACGTGTTAGCAATATTTTAGAGACTGTTACTGTTACGCCGAAGATTCGTACATTTATCGGTTCGATACGCTTCTCGTAATGTTATGCTGAAGAAACGTTTATTGGTGACATTTGTGTCTAACTAAAGTGGCATGGCTTATCTCCCAGTGTACTTACCGTCCCTTGGTGTGCATCTTGTTATCTGCATCACAGTGAGTCAACTATTCCGTAAAATGTATTTGTTTATTTTCTCAAGGCATCCAACGATGGAGTATCATGGACCGTATTACGCTCTCATGTGGATGATTCAAGCATTCAGTCGCTCTCCGGTAGTCGTGGTACTTGGAAACTACACACATCACCGACGTTTAAAAGTCCCCACTATGTGGATGCATCTTCGACAGAGCATCCGATAACCCACGATGACGTGGAGGCGGTAGAACAGCAGTCGAAGGGGTGGCGCTTTTTCAAAATCCAGTCAACCGGCCCGAACTCAAACGGCGGCAGGGAATTGGCGCTGGGTGGTCTGGAATTCTATGGGACCGTCCACTTTGCACACAAATCGGTCAGCGCTCATTTCAAATTATGTTAATATATCCTATGTTACTGATGAGTAGTCGGGGATTTGGTTTATTTTCAAGTTGACCATCACTCACATTTGATCGCAGTATTCGCATTCAGATAGACTTTCNTCACATTTGATCGCAGTATTCGCATTCAGATAG
Source organism: Paragonimus westermani (assembly GCA_008508345.1). Taxonomy (NCBI): domain Eukaryota; kingdom Metazoa; phylum Platyhelminthes; class Trematoda; order Plagiorchiida; family Troglotrematidae; genus Paragonimus; species Paragonimus westermani. The sequence goes on from QNGE01001645.1 coordinate 85,112, forward strand.
ACTTTCCAGTCAGTGAGTGATGGTCAACTTGAAAATATCCTATGTTGTTAATGTGACCGTATGGAGCGTCATATAATTCAGAGTTATCGTTCTACTTCTGTTTCAGATTCTCAGCGTTGCTCAGCTGGATTCAAAAATCAATCAGAGACCTGTCGAAAAGTCAGATAATGTGTCAGATCATCCACGCGTCCCTAGCGTCACAGATACGGATTCCAATCTTCATCGGACAAGACTCAAGGAGTGCACCCTCTCACCTATGGAATCCACTGATCCAAACCTTGGCATTACCATTTCAAAATCACCCGAATCTGGCGAGCAACAAAAACTTTCCAAACAGTGTGCTCAATCGGAAAGCGGACGTGGGGGCGAATCACCGGATACTTCTCCATCGAGGACGCAAAATATAAATAATCTGCTGATTAAAGACGAACAAAAGTCTCGAGGTAATTCCTTCACGGATGCCTCTCTTGGGGAAGATGAGGATGAAAATGAGAACCCCGACGACGAGGATGATGATGGTCGTGCTGCCAGTTTACCTGGCCGATTCCTCGAAAGCTTGGGACTGTTGGAAATGAGTTCCGTAAGACAAAACACAAATTTTGATGTTTACCATTCGTCTTGAACGAGCACACTGACCCGTCTCGTTGGATGCATTAGGGAACATCTGTACGCATAGTTCGATGACTTCGTTTCTTCTTGTCCATGGTGGATGCATCAAAAGGCACATTGTTTACGGCTAGTGATTGTACTGTAGTCGTTTTTGTGTCGATTTAGTCATTAATCAGACTACTTAACAGGTCACGAGATCATAATGTCTGTTTCATTAACCAAGTCAATCGTGGTACGGTGCTCTCGATCTCCGTGGCACGATCGTGATCATGCTAGATGAGCGACTAAAGCGACGTGTAGGACGCATTCGGTTTTCTCATTGTTGGTGTCTTTTTACCTGTCAGCGTTCATCCAAATTGCCAATCAAATGGACCCAGTGAACAACATGCATCACAAGAATACAGGTGCTTGCGTGCTGTTGGCTTAGTTGTCAGCATGTTTACTTTTTGACGGACTGTTTATTTCTAAAAGTCTGAAATTTTATCCACTTTATTTTCGATTGCGATACATTACGTACGAGCTGTCCCGGAAATCTCCACCTCATTGACGACTGGCACTCGCGAGTGTGAGTGTTCATGTATGTTCAGAATAAGTTTTGGATCCCTTGGGTTTACCGTTGTCTGGATGACCAACCGAGTCTTACCTACTTATGGATTAGGAGACTCACGAAGTGAATCTATTAGCAGGGCTGAATGGTGTCGTCGGTTTCATATGTTGACACAAGCATGCGTTTGTGTTCCCAATTATTCAGCGAACATCGGGACAATAAAAGGAACGGTGGATGGCGTCACTGCCATTTCGGTCATAGTTGTTTGTGTCAGCAACGACCGGTTGTTCATGCACACTAGTACATCCCTGACGAGGACTCGGCGGAAATTAGTTTTCGGAAGGAGATCAAATTGACAACCAGGACGAAGATAGGAGAATAAAGGGAGTCTCGCTATTTCCGATGCTGGGAGATCATGTATAACCGAGAGTGAACAGAAGAAACTGCGTTCACTCGAACCGTAGCCTCAATCTGAACGTCACTCGCATTTAATCACATAGACCTTTCAGGCAACTTCTTTAGAAAAGAATCACCAGGCCCAAGCTTCGCTCTTGTTAGAGTTCGTCAGTAGTGCATATTCTTGCCATAGTCGGGGTTAGAACTCTGGCCATGCTTTCAGGAAGCAACCCTGTTGATCAGTGCCTCACCTCACGGACGACGGAGTTGTCGTATCTGAACGCCAAACCACTTTCGCTTGTGAGTAATGATCAGGTTGCCCGATCGCATTGGTGGAAGACATAGCTACTGTCTATTATCTCCGAGTAAACATTAACTGATAAGCTTTGTCAAGCACCTAAAAGCGCAAAACAAAATATGGGCAATGCTTAGCCGTATGCCTTTTTGTTCAGCTTTATTTATCTAAATAACCACTGTCTGGTCGATCTCTGTAAGGTATCTCTGCCGTGTTATCTGGAAATAAAGCGACGGATTTGTCTCAAAGTTCTTCCTTCACATTTGTCACTCCCGACACAGCGCGTAGTACAGATGATAACCCAGCGGATTGCGACGTTTCAGTCAGATGGTTTTCCTATGGCGCTGAGTTCACTCGTATACCGTTGTATCAAGCTTATCACTCAAACGTTTCGACCATATATTTTGGACAATATCCAGCTGATCTAATAAGTAAGACTACAGAACATGTTTCGATGCTTCGTTCACTCAGACTGATTGCTTGAACTGAGCCATTTTTTCGCGTACAGTCAACGTGTTATTTGTAATCCTACTTTAGCGCAGAACATTTCACGTTCACTGAGGTACATTCATGTTACTGTCACCACGATACGTACAACTGACAGTAATAATAGCGCCCGTCTCACATTAGGATATCAGTCGCCGACCATCGTGCTCGCGGAGTGGTTTCCTTCAACCGCTAATCATACTGCTTGCTTCTGACGTTATCCCTTCGTCAACACAATGCTGAACGGATTTGAACACCAGTCGCTCTCACATTCAAACATTATCCTAACGTTACTTAGTGTCATTCAGGGCTGTCTTATATTGAAAAAGTGCTATACCGGGGACCAAGGTGATCTGGTTGAACGGTTCTCGCTGCGTTCTTAAGGTGCACAGTATGCATTGAATCGGACCGATAAATACGATGATGTACACATGCGGAGGTCACTATCCTCATTATTTGTATGCAGCTTATGATAGTCGCATTTTCTGTTGCTCGTATTCGCGAGGAAGGTGAGCCGTTTTGGTATTCTTCGTTGAGACTCAAACGTATGGGGACGTTTGTTTGTTATCTGATGCACCTGGCTAGTGAATATACGAGTTTCAGTTCAGCAAGTTGACTGAAATCAATAGTTACAAATTGTCTTTTCCAGTTCAATACGAAACGTAGCCGGTGGTTTTCGACACAGAAATGTTCAACCCCGATGGCCTTTCGCAGCCCACCTTGATCCGTGTGATTGATTTTTAATTGGCGAATGGCGTTCTCCTCTTTCTTTTAGATATTAATACGCTCTGTTCCATTTCTGTTCACATGCGTGTGTCTACGATGTCAGTTTTATCATTAGGTACTTTCAAGCATTCTTGTCAAGTTTGTAAGATTACGTAAATCTACGGAAAGCGGAACATATCACATAAGTTAGTAAATGTCTCAACGCAAAAGAAAAGACGAACTTCCATTATCTGGCGTTGTCTTTCGTATACCCCGTATGTTCAGATTTATGAGAACCAAACGTTTTAGGTAGAAAAATGACAGTTTACTGACGGAGATGGTGGCTCTCTGCGGGCGTTTGATTACGACACATGGACATCTCGTTGCGGAATTGTTCATGCTCGTTCATGTTTCAGCTGGTGTAGGGAAATTGACCTAGTAAGGTTGACGGTTTTAACGAACTGCTTTCGTACACGCAAATATTGTCTGATGTTAATGGACTATTTTTTGTTCGGTGATTTGTCGAAGAAAGTGTGTACCATGCGTTTGGGCTTTTGAACTTCGATTATATTGTTGAATGTCAGAGTGCTATGTGAGTATCTTTTCACGTATGTGATCGCCGATTTAAATGCGGCAGACAGTGTCAAGCGTCGGATTGTTGATCGCACACATGGTTTTATCCCCATAAAGATTGCGATGTTCGACAACCATGCTGTCATTCTTATTGTACCCTCATACAATCCACAATAGTGGGAACATTTGGTCGTTTGGTACATTTCATGATTACTATATTTATGGACTCGTTGCACGTTGCTACTCGACAGAATGCGTTTCGAACGAGTGATTTGGGAGAACGCTTTGAGGCTATTATCAATATTTGGTTATGTGCTGAGCTCATTACTTAAATCACGATCGTTACCTTATTCTTGTTGACGTGGTCACTGACAAATCCAAACGCGGACAAATAATCGAATAACCAAACGATCAGTCTGAACCAGCAATTCCAGTACCATTTCTGACAGTTAGGAATCTGTTGGTTTTATTTTGCTTCACGTAGATTGCTGTATTTCAGCAGGATGTTCGTATGGGCTACTGTTGTTTCTATTGATGCTACCTTGACTATGGTCCTTTATCATCTCCAGCCACTCACTTTTCCAGCTTAATGTACCTGTATTTCGTTCCCCTTAGTGATTGCGATCCCGTGGATGGGAGTCTGAACTACTATCCTGATTGTTGTTTCCATATTGTAAGTTCGGTTCTTCGGCCTATTTGGCACTCCTGAGGCTTAGCATGGCGAAACTTATGTCTGTCATTTTCCTTGCACTCACTGTGGTCAATTGTTCGAGTCGCTTTTCTTTCTCAGCTTGCGATGTAGTTATTTCCTAATGACTGTTGGCTCTCTTATTCCGTTGCTACTGTATTTTAGCTATGTTAAAGACGTATAGACCTTTTTGTTTGTATAACAAACACTGTTAAATTATGTTCACTGTATTCATCACTGTTTCTCCGTCGCACGTTCAGGACGCTGATCCTCTGTTACAATATCTTCTGTTGTCTTCGGAAAACTCATCGGATGAAATTCGTCAGTTTCTTCAGACCATACGTGGTCATGATGGTATGTACCTTGTTTCCTGTTTTCGGTCTGTTTCTTCCGTTAAAAACGTTTTAGTTCCCCTTTTCAAGCCAACTTGCTTGATTTGCTCACTGAGTATTAAGAAATCGAAATTTGCTCCTTGATCTCTGATAGTCTACATCAAGATGTCTGCCACCGTCGTCTTCTTAGTGGATGTACGCGTGTGTACATGCTGAGTCATCTTTCGTGCCCTCTGTTAAATCCTAGTGTACTTACATGTGCACGCTTGTATCGCTGACTTTGTACACAGTAGGTCATTTGGTTCTCACAATCCACTGGTCGAAATAATTCTAATAAAGCCTGAATCAAACACGACAATCAGGTTGACACATGGAAAGCGCTAAGTATTCCTGACCGTCGTCCACCACTTCTCTGGATGTCTCTAACCGCGTTGTCCATAGGTGTATTTCAGTGCGTAACGCTTTGGGGTGTCGTAGTTTTTATTCTTCCAGTTGTTAATACACATTAGCGACTCTCAGTCCTATTGGGAGTTAAAACTAAACCTCAAGTTCACGATTAGATATAATTGTTTATGAAGTTTGTTCGAATCTGTACGCTTCAAAGTGAATTCCCTGCAATTGCCATCGGTTCCGAAAACGCCGTCGTGCGTGTGTGTATTCCGTACGCGTTACAACGTATCAGCTTTTGCTAGCCTGGAATTAGATAAGGACTTACAGTAAGTACAAGATTTTATAATGTCGATGCTGGCTTCGATAGTCTACTTTGCCACATACGGGCATTGTGCGTGTGCATTGTTCTACAGAACCAATTCATGGTTCAATGCTTTCATTTCTGCAGTTTATCGTTGTGTTGAGTTGAATGTTGTCCATTCCTGCGTTGACTGATGGTCTGCTTCCTCGCGTGCGCTGTCAATCCTGTGATGGCTCATCTACGACGGTCGCTGCCTATTCCGATTCTTGCTACCGCGTCCGCTTGATAGCGACTGTAAGTCTCACGTGGTCTACTCGTCACAATACGCGAGCTACTCTACTAGTTGCGTTTGATCCCTGTGGGATGCAGCTAACAATTGAGGAGCAGACCCCTAAATACTGCTTTAGCGAAAGGGGTGTTGTGCGATGAACGTTAGGTTGGCTTTCTTAAGGTGTGTCGGTGAGATAGTAGCGGGTGTAGCAAATCGATTTACCTGTGAGCATGACAAACTGACTTTTCCCGAAAAACTACCAATGAGTCGTACATAGCGCTCCTCTTGCGCAAGAGTGGGCCAAATTTCGCAACGGTACAGTGACATCGCTCGTTTTGCCGTGTTACACACCGTGCGTTCATAGGAAGGCTGGTGACACGCTAGCGCCAAAGGTGACAGAAGTGAAGAACAGCTGCCAGGGATTCAGCTTTGCGATTGGTGTTCTTTCAGATATGATGAAATAAGCTTTCTCGGTCCTTTCCTATGTTTCAGCCGATGATGAACTCAGGCACAAGCTAGTACAAATTTTGGAGTAGCGTTTCCTGCTTCACTGCAACGGTATGCTTTGAAAGTGGTAGTGTAGGTCCGTTGATGTAAACATGATGGCTCACCACGTGGGCACCGGTGGTGGGTAACAAACGGTCTATGGTCCTTACACGTTTCTCGCACTTACCGATACTGTTTGTTCATTATACAATATATCCATATATATTGTCGATGTTGTAAATGGTTATTTGCGTTGAAGTAGGCTTGCACACCTTATGAACCGTATGCAGGTGTTTCGGGGTCTTCGTGCTAATTTAAACCTTGAGAGTCTACATATGACGATGACAATGACATCCACATTTATTTATTCTATCCTGTCAGATGAATCACAACGCCCACCGTTGCCTCAGTCGAAATCAACAGGCAGACCGCCCGCAACTGTTCATGGACGAGGTCGTACGCTGCGGATCGTTGGCCCGAAGAACTCGTGCGAAGATCCCATCACTATCAGTGAACCAGATGAGAACGCAGTTGTGGAACCATGCGTTGTCGGTTCACGACCTATCACCGACGCTCCAACGCAGTCCAAAGATGCTAGCCTTTTCAGCAAGACACTCTCGACAGCCGGGGATGATATTCCGCATGATTCTCTGTGGTTTATCGATCAGGATGTGGTGGACACTGGAGGGCAGGAGTCACAGGTATCTCCCTCTCGTTTTTCTTCTTTGTGACCTGTTGGATAGTAATACAACCAGTAGGTCTAGCACTCGTTGACACTAATTACCATTTTCTTGACGTTCATTCGCATACATGAACAATTTTTGCAAACGCCGAATGATTCTGGTCCATAGTTCATGAATCGTTTTAGATCACACTCGGACAGTCGTGCTTATTGCATCAGACACTTGGTAGCACACGTTTCACCAAGTTGTACGTAGAGACCGCATACTATTGATGGGTTGTCTGAATCCAGACAAGTGTACCCAGTATAGTTGCAGGCTTAGCCGAAAGCCGCCATTACAATTTGGCCGATTTTGACCAGTATAGCTTGGAGATGATCTGGGTGTGTGTCAATCCCAATCAGCAATCGTTTTCACCGTTGAGCCCTATCCTTGTTTGCGATAGCTCAGAGTGCCGTTGGTTCTGTCAATAGTCAGCGAAATTGCAGAGTAGTAAATGACCGCCAATGTGTAGAGAAAGGATAGAAGCAAAATAAATAAATAAACAGAAACAGCTGGCTTTCATGGAGAAGAATGGTTGACATGTTGGTGGAAACAGCCTTGCTTCTGAAGGTCGCACATCACCATCATGACAGCTAAGAGCTTAACCAGAAAATATTTTGACCTCGACACAGTGCCATATCAAAGATTGCTTCTAACTGGCGATGTGGATGGTTACGACGTCTGCAACCAGGTAGACGGCGTTCACCAACCTCACTCAGCGGAACGTTGACCACGTCATGGCCCGGCCTTGCTACCGCTTTCTTCCAACCGTCATTAGTCGCATTAAGGGATGCGCAGTGCGACACGCGTACGGAGTAGGGGACCTAATAAGTGAATACTGTGCATTGTCTCTGTATCGGTTTTCGGTCGTGAACTTGAACACACATTGTAAACGCTTCCGTTTACTCGGCAAATGGACGCCTTTGCGACACCACAAGTGACTCAGTTTAGCGAATGTACTACTTGCTTTCGCTGTCCTCTTGGAAATTGTCAGCAATACTACATGCTGATGAGGTGATACTGCCCAGCGAGCGACACTCCAGCAGCCCACCGGCAACTATGAAGATTGGTTCGGCGCCAACTCAGTCTGGTAGCATCACTTCAAACTTTGAGGGTACGAGGTATATACCAATGAAGATTAGCCATATCGTTTCATCGATTCAGCCTCGTTAGCATGTTCCGTGCGGTCGAATTAAGTAAAGTACTGCCGTCCACATACTCAACATCCGTCGGCCTGCTACCTTGTAGAAGCTACAATCCGAGTTCCTCGGAGCTTCTGAGTGTTCTTTCCAGTTTGTCATCTGTCACAAAGTTGGAAAAGAAGTGAAGGAGATCAGATACTCCTATCGAACGTCACCTGCCGTGGTGACCGCTTGAGATAGGTGCCCCTCAATACAACACCCGGAGTGGGCATGCAACGACTTCAATGCACTGTCATACTTCACCAGGACTCCTCTGCGATGGTGACAGCCCTTAAGTGTATATCGTGCAAGCGAGTCAAAAGGAGCCTTTATGTTTAAAAGTACCAAGACGGTTGGCTTGTAACAGAAGTACCGATGCTCCAGCGTTTGCCACAATGCTAATGCATGATCTATACACCCACGTTTATAAGGGAAACCTGCTTGTTCTTCTGTCATATGGTTTTCTCTTTGTTTCGCTAACAGTTGCATGGTGAGACTTGTGAGTACCTTGGATCCACCAGAGACGAAACTATACCTCTGTGGTTGTCACGTTATGTTCTACAGCCTTTTAGAAAATTGAACTGGCTGTGGGTAACCACTAGCCGTGGGGCATTTCATCTCTCTTCCATGTGGAACGAAGCAGTGTAATCATTTAGGAGGGGAATCCCACACCGTCATCCTTGAAACGTGCTGGAGAAGGAAGGTTCAGACCTGAGACCTTGTTCCGTTTCAACACTTTATAGTCACTTGGAACGTCTTCAGCAACCATTCAGTCTCCATCTTCTATAACTGAATTAACTGACTGAAGTGCATCTGTCAAGTCGTCACGATTGGTTGTAAACGTTCTATCATTGTGAGATATCAAATAGTCAGTCAAATTGTACAGCAGATCGTGACTGCGTTTTGATAGCGAGATTGGCTACCAGGCACGCTGTTTCAAGTTGTAGCCCCCTCACAAATTCTAACTTCTCGTACATCGGGAAAACTGTAGCTAACTACTCCGGCGGCTTCAGAAGATGTTACATATACATAATTCCTATTCAACATAATTGTGCGTCAGATTGGCTGTTTACTATCAACACAATGCACTTATTGCAGCGAATGATTGACGTTTAGTTATTATTAATGCATTCGTTCCTGCTCAGAGTGGCTGTTACTGAAGCCGTTCAAAACTACTCTTCCGTTGGCTGTCTCCTCCTTTGTGAGAGGACATTTCATCCTACATTAATCAAAAGCGTGTTGTGGTTTTAAGAGCCGCTCGTCATGGCTGTTTATCTTATGCACCTTTCTTTCCGAACATCATTGAATATAACTTTATACAGTTTATAACATGTCGCTCTTATTGATGACAAGGAAGTGTAGTTTCACCACCTCCAATGCAGTTGAGGATTGATTCATAAAAGCATCATCATCTGTGGAATAATCATTGTGTGTAGATGACTAGTACGAGCCTCATTGGTTACACAACATAAAGCAACTCGCGTCTATTGGCTATACGTAGTGTTATTGAACACTTGCCAAGCGGTTACCTACAATCTATCATTGGCCAGTGATTTCCGATATACCGGGTCAACAGAAGTAATATTTATTCTTGTAAACTCAATGAGGTAATGACGAAAGTGGTGTTTGTCGATTGATCAGGGCAGTCATCTCGTATAGGTAGCATTTCAATGGGAACGTGAGCCGATTTTAAAATTCCACTCACGACAAAAATGTGCATTATTGATTATTTCGAACAGGACCTTACCACGGCTGTCTCACTTATTTTCAGAATGGGTTCGATGAACAGTTCTTCTGATAGTAATAGTTGTGATGGAAGTATGGTGAACGTTCACTTTCTATATTTTATTGCTTTACGTTTCTCTCACACTGTTTGACTTTCGTTGTGTTCAAAGTTGCGCTTCTTAGGTAACGTAGGTCATAGTCTTGTACTTGTTTTACAAAGCTCGTAATTCTAAAGTGCAACGTAAGCACAGAAACCTAACTGTGAGTTATTTCTAATGCGTATCTTCAGGGATGATCGTTCAAGCCACTGGTTTGTAAGGATGAAAAAGCAACACATTGTTTGTCAACATACTGAAATTAAACCTCAGTTTCGAAATCATGATGATCACTGGGGCAGGCTTATCTGACACCCGAGGTCTTTTGATGGGTTGTACATAAGCGTCCCCCTCTATCCGTTGGCACTTATGCTCACTTGTTTGTTTAATAAATAGGGTTGAACGCTAGATCAGGTCAGATTGTGGTTATCGTGTTTATCTCAATTTAGTATGACTTCCTGAACAGAACAATTAGACTCCGATTTTGCAGGCGTTGATGCACATCACTGAGTCACCTAGTGTCATCACTTCAGAGTTTGTGAGACGTTGAACAAGACAAAACTCTCTGTTATGTATGGTCTTCGCTATATATATATATATATATATATATATATAGTAGTTCAATGGAAGGCATTGCCGTGACAGCAAATCCCATAGGATTACAACTGGGCAGTAGGACTCTCCGAGTGCATTCAGTGTCGACCTTGGTTAGATGAATCGTAATGTGGGGTCGCCTTAGAGGTCCTACGCTCCACTGTTAGTTGGTTGCATATAACCGGGTCACAGTTTACGATCTACGCAGTGGCTGAAAACTGGGTCGGTCAGTTGTATAGGCAATGCTGGATTGTCGTTGCTCATCCACTTAGTCTGGTTAAATCCGGCTTTGGGCACGATCGCTATAAACTGGTAAGCTAAACTTCGAATTTCTTCCATCGACTTGCAGCTAATGAAGTAGTCATCATCGTAAAAACCCTCCTTCGCAACAGATAACCTTTAGCGATGGAATTTATCAGTGTAATCTTCTATTGTTCAGCTGAGCACGAAACAAGCACAACTGGGAGATGTCGCCGCAAGTGGATGGGCTGTCCTGCGAAATACAACCGGTATTTGATAAAGCCGTTCTGTAGACCACCTCAAAAATTGTAAACAGTTCCTTTCCTTTGTAAGTATTTTGACCTGATGGAACATGGCTGCAGTATGTGCCTCGATAAACTCCAGCACAGTCTACTACGATCCGTATTTTCCTCCAGCTTGTTCGGATGCGAAACGACGTAGTGATGTTGTATAACAGGCCGTTTCGTTGTGAGTAGTATACTACTCACAAGTAGTGTATTACCCACAGGCGATATTCAGGAACAAAAGAACAAGCCCCGAACACGACGGACAAGAAAAGACTATCGGAACAGTGTGTAAATGCTGTGTGAGAACTTGCACCAGGGCGAATGATCACGTACTGTCACTCAATGTATGTGAGTGCATGTCTGTCGTGCAAATGAGTGTACGCGTTTGTAGTTTAGCTTTTGACATGACCTATACGGAAGTTTGGGCAACAAACCAACTTGATGGCCAAGCGTCTTTTGCGGACACAACTGGTGCCGTGACGAACGTGAGGATGAGGATTCCCTGGCCACAGCCGGTCGAAGATGGGGACGTCCAGACGTTCCTGGAGGACTTGGAGGATGTGGCCGAAGTGTTCGGAGTCAAGACCGACCGTGGGAAGCTGGCTGCCCTGCGGACGCTGGTGAAGGGCAGGGCGAAGGCGGTGCTGGACGCAGCGCGAAGAGGCCCTGCGAAGATGGAGTGGGCCGCTGCGAAGGAGACGCTGGTGGCTGCGTTTGACAGCCCGGCCGACCGCCAGGAGGCCATGCGGCGGTTCAAGGCGGCCAGGCTTGGACAAGGAGCGGACCCGTCCGTGTTTGCCACCACTCTGCAAGGTTTGCTGGACAGGGCTCTGCCAGGATTGGATCAAGAATCACGACGGCAGTTGTTAACGGAGCAGTTTATTGAAGGTCTCCCGATGGAGGTTCGCGACCAAGTCCGTATTGCCCATGTCGCCCGGCCGATGGACCTTGACGATCTGGCGAAGGTGACACGGGAGTTGGCAGTAATGTCCGTGGCCTCAGTGGATTCAAACAGCAATACGGACAAGAAGACATTGGAGGTAATGCAGAAGGCAATGGAGCAACTCGCAGCGGATGTAGCTGCCCTGAAAACAGCAGCACGGAAGAACGATCAACCAGGAGGCTGCTTCATCTGTGGAAAAAAAGGACATTGGAAGAAGGATTGCCCAATCCGGCGGTCTCAGAGGTCTAAAAATAAAGTGTTTCGTGATTGTTCTTTTTGTTGGGCGGGTCGACTAGTAATGGGAGCGATTGAGAAGGGGGCCGTACATACAAGGGTTGAAGTTGATGGAGAGGTAGAACAGTGTTTAGTCGATACAGGGGCAGCTATTTCGTTGATTGCTCGTGCCGAAAAGCAAAACCTAGAACCGACATCCATGATGATCAAGACGGTTGGAGGTCATAGTCTACTGGTTGACGGTGTGAAAGAATGTGGGGTACGTATCGGCGGCCATATCGTAAAGCACCGTTTCATTGTGTCCCCAGAAACCAGGCAAACGATACTCGGAGCCGATTTCCTCGCTGCAACAGATGCCGTGATTGACTTGAAGCTCAAGAAGTTGTCAACCAAGTATGGCTCCCTGACGCTCATAGGACAGCGAAAGGATAGCGTCAACCAAGTACGCAAGGTTAAAACCCCCAGTTGCACAGCCCCCCTGCTCCAGTCCACGGTCGAGAAATACGCGGAAGTATTTACGACTGACGATGATCCGTACGGATTTTGCAACTGGATTGCCCATGAAATACCAACAACCGGAACATTTCGACCTCACGGGCCCCGCAGGATACCGGTTCATCTTGAGGAGGAATTGAGGAGACAAATACAGAACATGCTGAGCGAGGATGTTATCGAAGAAGCCAACAGTCCGTACAACTCGCCTGTTCTCCTGGTGAAGAAGTCCAACGGGAAGTACCGCTTTTGTGTGGATTTTAGACGGCTGAATGAGGTAACACAGAATACAGTCGTACCAATACCGTCCGTCGCTGATATTTTTGACAAGCTACAGCAGGCGAAATTGTTCACAGTTTTGGACTTACGCTCCGGATACTGGCAAGTACCAATTAAACCCACAGATCGTGAGAAGACCGCATTCACGGTAGGCGAAAAACAGTATCAGTTCAAGCGCATGCCGTTTGGCCTATCCGGGGCACCGTTCACATTTCGGCGCCTGATGGTTCAGCTGGTAAAACGACTGGATAATGTGGCGGTATACGGAGATGATATCGTAATATACAGCAACACGGAATCGGAACATGCTGCCCATATAGATGCTGTCTTGAATCGCATTAAGAACTCAGGACTGCGGATCAATGCTGATAAGTCACAGCTCGGACGATCATCGGTGGTGTTACTGGGACACAAGGTGGGTCAAGGTGAAATCAAGCCTCTCCCGGAGAAAATACTGACAATTAGAGAGGCCGTGGCTCCGAATTCCAAACGAACCCTGAGACAATTTTTGGGTCAAGCGGGGTACTACAGTCGGTTCGTGAAAAATTTTCACTCCATTGCATTGCCATTGTACGAACTCCTTCGAAAAGACAAGAAATTTGAATGGACCGACGATGCCCAGAGGGCGTTCAAGCGAGTGCAACAAGCGATGAACGAGCAACAACTGACGTTGAAACTACCGAACACAAAAGAAACGTTCATCGTAGCAACAGATGCCAGTGACCGTGGCATTGGGGCAGTACTCAAGCAAAAGGAAGGAGTAATCGAGTATGCCAGCAGAGTCCTGACTCCAACGGAGCAGAAATATTCGACTATTGAAAAGGAATGTTTGGCAATCGTCTGGGCACTGGACAAGTGGAGGCCATACCTGTTGGGTCAACAGTTCCACGTGGAGACGGATCACAAACCCCTGGAATGGATCATGACTGCGAGGGACCCGAGAGGCAAATTAGCCCGATGGGCATTACGTTTACAGGAATATGACTTCACGATCAACCATGTGCCTGGTTTGAGCAATTGCGTCGCGGATTTTCTTTCTCGACCACAAGTAGACGACGAACTCCCCAAAGTGACCGTTGGAGTCAACGGCTTAATAATGGAGCAGGACCCACAAACGCTAGTACGCCTACAACGTCAAGATAAGGTCCTCCGGAAAGTGATTGAAGCTCTGGCAAGAGGCGTGAGAATCCCCACAAATACTAAGGATGAGGAGCTGAAAATAATCGCATCCCAATGGAAAAGAGTTGGCTTAAACAGTGCAGGCGTATTGACATGGCAGCGTGGCGTTGGGCACCCGTGCGTGGTAGTCATCCCGAGACAACTGAGGAGGAAAGTGGTGGCAGACTGCCATGAAATGGCACACACCGGATGCACTAGGACGTACGATCTGTTGCAACAAAGAGCATATTGGCCGAAAATGAAAGAGGATGTGACAACTTACGTGCTTGCATGCCAACAGTGTCAGTTACTGAAAAGCGACAATCGGGGAGCCCAACAGCCCTTACAACCAATACCAGTCTCCGAAATCGGTGAACTCTGGTCTATGGATCTTATGGGCCCATTTCCACTGAGCGCCCGCGGTAACCAGTACGTTCTGGTCATGACGGAACACTTTACCCGTTGGATCGAAGCGACTGGCGTTCCGGATCAGAAAGCATCTACGGTGGGAGATATGGTGATGAAGCACATTGTAGCAAACCACGGTGTACCAAAGGCGATCTTGACGGATCAGGGACCATGCTTCGAAAGCGATGAGTTTCGAACACGCATGCAACAACTGGGAATCAAGCGCATCCGAACGACGCCGTATCACCCACAAACGAATGGCCTAACTGAACGTAACAACCGAACGGTCAAAGAATGGTTATCATCCAAAGGAAGTGACTGGGAGTCTGCGTTGCCACTGGCGTCATTGGCCTACCGAGCGTCTGTGCAGGCGAGCACGAAGAAATCTCCATTTCAATTGATGTACGGTAGAACCCCACGACTTCCGGCGGATCAGGACATTGGGGTATGGCCAGAGTGCATTGATTCCACTAAAGTATTGATTGCCGAAAGAGAAAGAGCCAAACGAAATCTGAAAGCATCGCAGGCACGCACAAAGGAGCAATCCGCAAGGCAACGGTTTGGCAAGACTAGAATGTTCAACCTAGGGTAACGGGTGAAATATCGAGACCATCGGAACACGGGTGCCAGCGGGCCAGGATCAAGAAAACTTGTGCCTAAATGGAAAAGACGTATTTGGTAATATCCATACGAGGCCCAGTATACACGATCAAGAAGGACGGCGAGACGAAACGAGTGCACGCCAATGAGTTAGCAACGTGGCACGAGATGCCAGCGCGACGAACCAGAAGATCAATAATTCGGAAGGAAACACCGCGTCGATCGGAGGGGATTCGTCGACGAATGCAAAGGAACCTCAGAAGAGGAAGGAGTGTTGTATAACAGGCAGTTTCGTTGTGAGTAGTACACTACTCACAAGTAGTGTAATACCCACAGGCGATATTCAGGAACAAAAGGACAAGCCCCGAACACGACGGACAAGAAAAGACTATCGGAACAGTTTGTAAATGCTGTGTGAGAACTTGCACCAAGGCGAATGATCACGTACTGTCACTCAATGTATGTGAGTGCATGTCTGTCGTGCAAATGAGTGTACGCGTTTGTGGTTTAGTTTTTGACATGACCTATACGGAAGTTTGGGCAACAAACCAACTTGATGGCCAAGCGTCTTTTGCGGACACAACAGTAAGGGTTACACCATGTTCTGGTGTCACCATGCAGCTTTTGGAACTTAACTTGTTCGATAAGCCCTCTTAACGCAATCTCACGTCTACGCCCTATAGCTGATACACAAGAGGATCCTTCAAAAAGCTCTCTTGAGTTGTCATCAACCGCTGATGAACGCGTTGCTGTCTGTTGGGATATCGGGCAACCGTACTCCTACGGCACGTCAGTCTCATACTGCAGACCGTGCTAATTACGTATGTTTTAGCTTTTCGCTATCCCCGAATGACATGCCGAGAAATCCGTTTGGTTCCGATAATTGCAATCCGTATCTGCTTTCACAGAAAGTAGGATTTTCGTTTAATTTTGTAGATATACCATTAATACATGACTTCTGTTCCTGTCTCCCGACCTAGTATGCTCTAGCCAAGAGGACTGCGTGTTTCAAAATACGGCTGTGTCATTCGAGAATCCAATGAACCTCTGGTGCATTCATTTCTGTAGTAACTCCGATTTTATAACCATCGTCATCCGGAAAGTTGATATGCTGCAGGTGCTTCTGAAGATGTTACTACTCTTCGAACTGGAGGAATCTTCTTGATAGACCAGTTTTACCTCCATCTAATGGATACAGATCATTCTCTGATAAGAGTGAAAGAAGCTGGAGTTCTTTTTTCACCGTTGGTACGCTGTAGAAAGCTGACCTTATCTGCAGTTTTGGCGCTCGCAACTGTTATTGATCGTTAACAGCCAAGTCAGATCCATAGTCTGGTAATAAGTTGGTTCCCATCATCCTCTCAAACCCACGCAAACATACTGAGATTAATCTGGTGTTAGATTCAGTTTTAATCTCCACTGCCGCTCGTTTGATCGTAGAGAGTACCGTCTTTTCGTCATGTGTCCGTGGATTGTATTGGGATCAAAAACCACGCAATTGTCATCTATTCTTAGACCTACAGTTCATCTAACAAGTATAATCCACACAGCTTTTCGCTCGAGAGAGTTAATAGGCGCTCTTCTGTGCTGATGCCTCGGAACCATGAACAATAATTCGTTCAGTGACAACCGTCACATCTTGTGCAGTGTTAAACTTACTCCCAGCTTTGGTAATCCATTAGCTGAACAGCCAGCGACGCTATGTTGTTTGTACGGGCCTGGAGTCGTCCGCTGTTACAAATATCGTCATGACTTTGGCTTGAACCTTCTGCGTACATGGGTTATGCGGTTACTATCTACGCACGATCACACACGAACTCAAAGAAATCCCTGAGGCTAGATTCTCGAGATGATCGAAGTATTCCTGATGCTCTTTTGAACCACTGCAGCTTCAGTGCACGTACCACTCGCTTAGCTATCGCCGTCACCGTTACTGAAGCATCCGGATCCGCCTCATGCTGCCTAAGTTTTAGTGTATTAAAACAAACTTTTATTCATACTGCTATTCTGTTTAATGGACCTCCATATTCTGTTCTCACGATCGTCCGCTAACTGGTTCATATGGGCTCGAGGTGTTAGGTGCAGACGGTTAAACTTGATTTTAAATGTTCCCATAATATCTCAAAACCTTTTCCAGACTTCAGTGTAGCACGGTTTTCAATACCTTTCTTAAATCTCTAGTTACAATAATGCACCCTGTTAAATAAACGAGCATCGGCATCTTGTACAGCGTCCAACATACTAGATTGAAAAGTGGCAATAAATAGCCAGTATCGCACCCGATAATCATTTAATCTAATTTCATCGTTTTATGGGAGACTCAGTAAGAAATTAAACTTGTGGTCGAGGTTGCTAGCATCCTGATAGCTATTTGAAGTCTGCAGTTCAATCACGAAAGCCGGTAACAAGATACGATCGCGTGAACCGCCGTGGTACATTCCACTACCCTGTCCTGCAAGGTTCTCTTAACGGACCATTAATGTAATTGCGAACAGCATCAGCAGCTACCTGGACGTCTGTGTTGCTGTCTTGCTTTCTGGCTTAAAATAACTGTGATTGACCATTGAGATTAAGAATTTTTAGAGCTTTTTCTACTTGGTACTGTATTATGGACCTTTGAATAAATTCTTTTAATACCTTTGCACACAGTTTGGTTGCAAACAGCTTGCCATTGAATGTATTTTCGTCATTACTGTTATCTGTAACAACACTACGACATCCCTCGTCATTTTTGTTCATCTTGCGTTATCCGCTTGCCAACGTGTCAAGTCAACCAGAGGGTCAAGTCACGTTCTACTAGCCTAGTCTGACGCGCTATCTAGAGTGGATTATATATATATATATATATATATATATATATATATATNTAAGTGTGAGACGTTCAGTTCGAAGGTCACAGTCATTGGTAGTGAATCCGTCCGATTTTTATGGACGTTGCTTACTGTATGGCCTATGGAGGTTGTATACTTTACTTTTATACGACCGTATTATTTTCTTGTTTTATCGTTTTCCTGTGCCATGTGTGTCATCTAGCCGACTTCCAGCACCTTTGCGTTAAATACTGAGGATGCTGAGGCACTGGAATTCGCTGATGCCATTGAGGCCATTATTCAGAGCAACATCTCCTCTGGTTCTCCTCCTTATTCGCATGCATTGTCCCCTGTCGTACCGGAACGGCGTGATCTCATTGCCGAGAATTGTGAACTTGGATCTGAGAGGAATACCACTTGCTTGCGCAAGTGGAAAACCCCTAAACTACATTCCGCAAGTGATGCACAAAAGCAGACTGCACTTCAACCCTCAACTGAATCTAGTGACGGCCAAATTGACTGGTACGGCAATCGATGTGATGAGAAAGGTGTAGCTTCCGATCCTGAGTTACCCTCTGAGCTATCATCATCTCAAGTTAGTTTTTATCCCTCTCGGTGTTCAACGTTATATTGCTGTATTCAGTTTGAAGTAACGATGACTACTCAGTGCCGTGATGTAGTTACGTTTTTCTACAGAACTCACCAACGGATTAATCATTTGTTTTGCCTGATACGACCACTTCGAAGTTGTTAAGAGGTGGAATAAAATTGTTTAGAATAGACTCATTTGTGGAAAGGCTAGGCTTGGGATGGACCACACCCGGATCAGTTCGTCTGTTGAACATCCTTTGGATGTAGCCGTCTCAGTGTGTACTCCAGCATTAATGACCTGCGCAGAATGTGAGAAGGAACAACCGGGCAGAATTATTGTTTCACATTTTGAACTTAAGTGAGCATACTTTCAATTCTTATGAAGGGCTATCATAGATAACCAAACTTGACATTGTTTTCCCTAGGGCTGATGTCTTCGAGCAACGTTATCGCGTAATAATCGGGCAACCATTCCTTCTCCCGGTGTCAGTTCTTCGTAACATACGTTTACCGCCCTTTGCCTGGATGTGACATGTTGCATGCCACTTGGTACTGCTATACTTGTCACAGTTGGTTGTGTGTTGATAGGTACGCTCTACTGACATTCAACAACTATCAGTGAATGGTGATTATTCATTCGGTTCACTGATGGCTTGATGAGCTAGTGTGCTTCCTAGTACAGCCTGTGTTGTCAACCAGCCAGTCAGCCCACCCGTGTTGCACGTGGATGTCACTGATTTGACGGAAAATGCAATACTGTAGGTCTGAGAACAACCTGTTTTTCGAATAGTTTAAAAATACGGTGCATTTTTTTTGTTCACATCTTTGTCTTGCACGAAAATCTGCCCATTGACGTTATTGCGTGAAGGATGGTTGTGTATTTATTGTATCGTGAGACTGGCGCTAAAAAAGGGGATGGGCGCTATTGCGAGAGCCTGACTTGATAGCTTTGATGGGAAAAAAGTGCGGCGTGAGTTTTGATGTTTGCCTGTGTCAAGTTTATTGAAGTGTACTTTTCATTTCAATGGTTTCCTTCCAAATTACTCATCTGTCTGTACCTGGGAAATGTGTTTAAGGCCGAAACCGACCTCAAAATGTTAGTTTCGTATATGATAGATTAGTATTCCCGACGGCTAACTATCAAACACGTTACTGCTACTTCTGTTTTCATTTCAGCGATCTAGCAGCCCCCAATAGCGACCAGATAGTTTCGCCCTTGTGTGATTGTAGTCCGTTTCAACTCCATGAATAGTGTTTTCGATAAATTTATCTTCAGATTTCCACTCTGAAAGATCTATTAAGCGTTGTTTATCCTGGTCACATGTGACGACTTCACAATTCGTGGAATTGAGCGACTACCATCACTTCTATTCACCCGAACAATTCACAGCACGTCGAACATGCTTGCGACTTGTAAGCCGCCTAATCTCGAACATCTCTTAGTGTGGATTATAAAACCTTCACAATGCGCCTCCCGTGCACAGTTTGAACAAGCTTGAGAACAGGCTTAATGACAAGCATATATGAAAACTTCCGCCGAAGCCCTGACTTTTCACAGTTGGGTCTCATCTAAAATCATAAATCTGCCACACTACTCATTAGTAATTAGAAAGGTTTGTGAAATGTGGAAATACTTATTGCAGCCTCTTTTCGATATCGTAGAAAGGGTTAAAATTTCTCCCCAGTTTTGATCGTTTCATCGAAGTTAATCGTTATTTCCTTTCCACAGCTGCATACCTTAACGAAAACGTTAACCTTTAGGATACGAACAAGCTATAAACTGGCTTGTTACAAAGGGTGTAATCTCAACATTGCCAACCGTGATATCCACTGAAGTGTTCTTCCGCAGTCCTGATTCTTGTTTTCTCTAGAATCACCGATGGCAGAAAAGATTCTAGTGAAAAGCACGTCTCTTGAATGGTGTTGGCATACTGTCTGTGGTTTTTGGGTTCGGTTTTGTTCTGTAATCGATTAAGAGCGCATCCAACACTTCCGCGCTATTCTCCTTCGCGGAGCCTTCTGAAGACCACGTTTTGAAGTGACCACATAGTTCTCGTCTTTGCAGTTAGATTGCACATTAAGGGGTGACAAACGGATGTGATGGAAATCATATTCTTTGTGAACGTTGGCAAAGTAAACTGGCTTGCTTTTCACTCACTAACGGTTCCGGTCATCTTACTCTGCGAACGATCTTCCAAGGCTGAGAGATAGCGCCTAAGGTTATTGCATACATCAGAGTGATCTCTGATCATTTACTGGACATCCAAAGCAATGAGAGGGCTCTGCTCCTGAAGTGGTCTCGCAAGACCTGTTAATTGTGTACCAGGGAGCCACCTTGCATGATAACCAGAAATTACATGATTGAAGGAAAACTAGACCATTTAAACTGCTGGTACGCTTAAATCGTCAGCAGGTTCGATAACGTGTATTGCTAAGATGTGTGGCAAATCCCACCACGTCAAACAATACGGCGGTAGTCATTTAATATGACCGTTTGATTAGCTCATGCAGGAGGATATCAAACTGACAGGATGTGCTCAATCTCAAAAGGTCTTTAATTAAATTCATTCCATTAGAAATGTTCTCTAGTATTTCCGCCTGATCTTTCTAAAGATCCGAATGTTGCCCATTTGGACGCGTATTTCAAATGAGGTTATTGACGTCCATCGGTTTACCAAGTTGACACTTGTAAAAAATGTACATCACTGTATTGTGAGTTCCCATCTTTTTAAATGTGTTTCGAAAAGGTTATTGGACAGACTCGTGAACTTTTGAAAATCGATTGTTAAAGTTTGAAAACCTGTGGATGAATCTTGCTCTCGGGCTACGTTACATGTAATGTTGATAGTACGTTCTATAATCCGATTTGTCGATTTTAGCCCAGTCTGTTGAAGTTTCATCATGTTGAGCATGTTAAGCCCCGAGAATTTTTACATCCTTTCTCCTTCCCACTTCATGATTGACTTGTTTTTCAGGCTGCATTTTTATACCATTATTATTATTTTTAAATACAACTTGTCGTTTCCTTACCTCGTTGCTTTACAGGAATCTAAAACTATCAAAACCGGTGCATATGTGTTGTCTTCAAGTCAAACCCATCTTTCTTCCAAAGAAGACACTTTGCTACCGGCTCGACTTAGTACACCTCCGGCAAACGTAGATTCATCTACAAATCTGAAGAAGTCATTTCGGTCAGTGGTTGCTCAGGTTGACACAAGTTGCAAATTGCCAGTGCCTCCGTACATTGGTAAAGCCACCAAACCACAACGTAGACGTCCTCGTCGACCGCGTCCTCGACCGATGTTGTCCGCCTCGTCTACCTTGACACATCAGGCTCCTGCGGTTCAAACGAAATTGGTCAGCTCTTCTACACGGCCGATGCCCCTTACATGGGATGAAGCGGTGGAAACTTTACGACTGCCAATTGGTCTAATTCCCGTCTTTAATCCCAATCCGGGTGTGACAAACGCCTCGGCAACCATGCCTTTTGTTTTATGCAATCCACCGCTGGTCAATCGATCTAGCTCCGATTTTCGCTCGCGTAATGGTTAGTTCCACTATATACGGATTTTGCGACATCTAGCAACAATTGACCTATACATGATTTTGTCTTCTATGTCGATGGTAACTTGACTTTTCAGCCACGTGCCTTCGTGAGCGCAACCACACCATCACTATACTTCATATACATTTTCTGAATACTAAACCTGAACAGTGATGATTGCTTACTGGAAGCTAGTATAACACCGATAATTTGTCCACCGGAAGAATTTAGTGCACGGTTATCAGCTCATGCCCATCGATCTAAAAGCCATTCGAAATATGTTAGGTCTTACATACAAAAATGTGTAGTTTTCCTCGATGTTTAAATAGTAATCCGATGAGTGGAACGTCTTCATGCTGAATTTGCTATTGAACAAGTATCTCCGTGCATATCGGCATTTTTTCACAATTTTGGTGATTTTCACCGATTCACTTCTTCACATTAACCGTTTGCCGTAAGTTCTGAACTGGGTTTTCACCGGATGGTGTGTCTATCGTTGCGCACGTACACATTTATAAAACACAATCTTGTGGATTTGGGTCGGGGGTTGTGTGCTTGTCAGCATTCATGCTCACAATAATACACCAATGGCTCATCTATGTGGCTTGTGCGTTATAATCTCATAGGAGTTTGGATAAGCGGAGTGGGTGTGCTTGCGCTGGTTAGTCGGATGTTGGTTTAATGATCAAATACTTTTGGTAGAGTTACTCAGCTTGTGAAGGGTTTACGGATTGCCCGCCGTCTTCCTTGATATTAAATACTCTATTACCGCTTGCCCTTCCTCTGTCTGATTTCCCTTATCATCTGCTCATTTTATCTTTGATTACTGATGAGTAGTCGGTGATTTGGTTTATTTTCAAGTTGACCATCACTCACATTTGATTGCAGCCTTCGCATTCAGATAGACTTTCCAGCCAGCCTCTTTCGAAAAGAAGCACTAGATTCGAGTTTCGCTCTCATTAGAGCTCATCAGTAGTGCATATCCTTGCCGCGGCCGGGATTTGAACTCCGACCATTCCAATCATGAGGCAGCCGTGTTAACCACTGCGCCATTGACCTCACGTAAGACACGACCGAATTATCAAATCTGAACGCATGTGAGCAATGATCAGGTTGTCCGATCGTATCGAGAGGAGACACAGTTACTGTCTGATAACTCCAATCGATAACCCCGCGATTTGGACTTCCTAGACAGGTCGAGATCACGGTACTCATTAAACCTGCAAGGCGATATTTTAGATTTGGTTTATTTTCATCTTAGCTTCTGTCGGGAGATGTTACCCACTTTGAGAAGCGCTATTGTGTTTAAACTGTGTTTTGAAAAAGTTACTGTGACTATTACTAGATGCCTACTAGTGTCGGGTGATGCTTAGTTGAGCGCTGCCCTCTTCGTTTCTGGCGAACGTTCTAATGAATTGTTGTCCACTCATAGGTGTCTTGATCCCGTGTTGTATCTATTCAAGGTGTAACAACTCGTTACATTTAAGTAACGTACATCATCACCACCAATTTTTGCCTGAATGTGCATCCGTTTCGGGTTTGGCGGTGCTCCCGGTGACAGAGAATATGCCCCAATCTGGTTAACGATTCCCGATTTTCGGCGAATTAAGATATGTTGTTAACTGTAAATAATTTTCGGCACATATTTTATGTATAACGGTAACAATGCCCTCGTGAACGAGAGTCCTGTATACGCTATAACGACTATCTGCTTCTGCTAACCGATTTCCCGTCAATCTTGCACTGATGGTAAATCGTAATAATTTGCGGCTCACACAAGACGTTTCGGAGAGCGACGCTTACAGTCTCGAATCATACCGCCGTTTTGTGGCGATGCAATTACGACCAATCAAACAAAACGAACTCTAATCAAACTACGTCCATCGATACTCGTGTGAAGCTAAATATTTGTTATTTATCTGACATCCCCTATTGTTCAGAAGACTGTGCAATATATCTATCCCTTTCACCAGGTGGTCTGTAACATGATTCCGAGTGGATCTCAATTGCAACGGTGTTTGAAACTGGTGAGGAATGTGAGTGACAGTATTGACGCAGTGTTCAGCACGGTTGCCTCATGAAAACGTGGTCAGAGATACACGTCACTGATGAACTTTAACGAGAACGAGTGTGAAATTTAGTGCTTCTTTTCGGAAGGTGCTGTCCCGAAGGTTTGTTTGGAATATGACTGCTAGGAGTGATTTCAGTCTCGTATAAATCAAACATCATCAGCCGTAGTTCTCTTTGCAGGTAACTTAATCCATAAATGGCATGGGTTGTTTCACAGTTGTAGGCGTGCGTGTTGTTAGGTTTTAGGTCGATTGCTGAATCGGGGAGAAAATTTTAGCAATCACATCTTTTGTTACAGTAGTATCCCGTTTAGCCAATGTTACGCGCTTTGTACTCGCTCTAAGTGGTTCGCTGCTTGTCACAATGGTTTACAAGAAAGAGAATGTGTTTACATGTAATTGAAGTGGACGTTGGGTTAATGTCTGGCGGTTGTGTTGTGCTTGTAAGGACTGTAATATTGTGACTTCATACCTTGCATTATATTCTACTTTTATCATTTATGTTTAGTGCATGTGACTTGTCAGTCTACGCAATAGTCAGGTTGGTTAATATATCACGGACTTGGTTGTCAAGCCGTGATGCGGAAGAATCGATACATTGGATGTCGAATACTGGTTTATCTCCACTGTTCTTAAGGTCACATATGTATTCCACTGTCAACGACATTTGGGGGGGGGGTTGAATCTGTGGTTTACCTGTGGCTGATTTCATGAGCAGTTGGTTGTGCAAACAGCTGTTTTCGGTCGTTCTCATCAGACTTAAGCAACTACATGAAATATTTTCGAATCAGTCGTGACAACAGTCAAATAGGTCATTAACATGCATGGACATCTACCCGAGGAGGTTCGAAGTGGTGCTGAATGCGCGAGTGCGTCACATCTATCTGTATTTAGACACGCACACGTCAATATCAAGCGATTCACGCTTGCTCAGGTTTCAAGTGGTTTGTGGCTGACAGAAGTAGTCCTTTTTTGTGACTGTTCTAGAATGAGCTTTACGAACCTTACAAGTGTTCTGGGATGTTTCATCCGGCTTTGTAATAATTGAAAACCCCCGAGGAAATCGCGAAAACCAGTTTCCCCACAAACAGAACTGTTTTCGATAAATTGTTACCATATGTATCAAATTAAGTGACATTAAAGGAAGTTACTGATTACGAATGAAACGAGGGAAGGGCTTTTGGATGAAACACAAACACGGTTTCGCTTGTGCTTGCGCTAACAAACAACGCAGGTTTAGAAAATCAATGTTCATTGAGTTGGGTTGTAGGGCGGGATGAAATTATCGCGTGGGCTGGGTGTACATGCTTGCCACGGTAATCCCAAGGTGTGAATGAACTATTTTTGAACACAAATCCAGATTATAGCATTAGGTGTCCGATTTATAATGGGAGAAGGAAGTTTTCCATCAAATAGGAGAAACAATATCTGCAAGGCGATGCGGACCGTAGTGCCATGTCCACGTCATATCTCTTCCAGCTATGACAACATATAACGGTGACTCGGTAATCAAGTTCTTTTTATAAGTCAAATATGTATTATACTAGTTTACAACCGCTGCTTGTTCTATAGGTCAGTGACCATGAGATACATATATGCTGATTCATACGAGCTCGCGTAATGGGAGTGAACTGTCTTAGCGTAACTTGTGGTAGGCTGAACGGCATAAGTGCCACCACATTGCGCGCGACGGGTGCAATTCAAGCTGGTGTGTTGCTCCACGGACTTCCTTCCTATATATAGGGTTTGCTGTTTCTTCATGGTTGTGTGGCATTCAAGCATTAGTGTGAACCACTGATGTATTACTGTCTATGACGATAATGATGATTTCTAATGGTTTATCAAATTCCTGTGTTTATTGTGTATGTCCATTGCAAAGGTGATTAAGGATGTTGGCGCAATACTTTCTAGTTTTCTCTTGCGTTGATTACGCAGGTTTGTTTTCCTGCTTTCTTTCATTTTTTAGTAGTGGATGTTTGCATGTCTCACTTTCCTATCTGGACGAGTTGATAAAATCTGAACTGTTGATGTGAACTTGTGTGTGCAGACTATCACTAAAAACGTGGTAGTTACGACTGTCATCACAATTCCGTTTACTTAACGGCATATAAAGTCTTGCCCAAATTTTCTATCCTTCGATGACTGTCTGCCAGCAGATGCACAATAGTAGGCATGATATCTACTTACTGTCGTCTCCTAACTTTTTACTTCCGGTCCTGGTTAACAGTCGACTTATTTTGTCAGGTTTTCAAGAGTTCCAGGTATTGCGTAATCACCGAATTGAACGTATCAGACTTGAACGCTATAATCCACCAGTTTTGTCTTCATGGTATTCGTTTGGTGGTTTGTTTCATATTACGACGGCCTGGTCATCTGTGATGTTATGTTCGCTGTCCCGTGCTACCGTTAGAACGGATATCATGTGACGGGTCTAAATCGTGTGAATTATGATGAGAGATTATCGCAGTTTGCCATAGATCATCATACATGGTTGTGTATCGAATGTAGGGTGGTTCTTTTTTTCTCACTTGTGCATATTAGCTTAACTAATCATGTGTTTTGGTGTGTCAATACACTTTCTTTGCAGCTATCCTAAGTAATCAGTTCATCAGAAATACTTGTACACATGTAGCACACTTTGCTAAAGCACCTTCATGCTTGTTGTTTCGTTAACGTTCAGATGTGAAGCCTCGCCTGACGCTGTGCCTGTACGTCGTGGCTAATTCCAAGCCTGTTGCTGAGATCGTGATGCGAAATCGTAATTCTACCGTGTTTCAATATGTACAGGTGGTTAACTTATTCTGTTTTGTATACCCTGTTGACTTTTCGTTGACTTATGTTGGTTGTTTTCCGTTCTTCCGGTAATTTATAAATTTGCTCACTCAGTTTACCACTCCCAACTGGTGTTGTTGGTATTTTGCTCACGAGTTCTGGCTGGTTATGGTTACGATTGGAGATCGACGTGCTGTCTGCATTACCTGATCCGTGCTGCATAAGGTGGTCTCAGAATCCATCGCCTCATTGAGTAACATGAGAATAGGGTTCATATATCTAACCTGTTGATCTACAATCTCTGCAGCCATTATGTTATACTCTCAGTTTTCTGACTGTATTGTCTTCCCTGTGCACTTCAGTATAGATTACGCTAACAGCAAACATGTATGTGAGCATAGACGTTATGCTCTGTTGTTCCGTGTTTCAAGCTCTTCCTTCTTACTCTGCTTTTTTGTACTCTCTGTCTTCACCGATACTTCTCTATCTAATTTTACAGCTGTTAAGTGAGCAGCTACGTCACACGCAGTTCACATCCTCGGACGGTCCAGATGATGTGGATTCGTCTGACAAACTGCAAGAGAAACAATATCATTTAAAATTGGGCTACCGCGCATGGGTGCCACAAGACAATCACGATTCAGTGGAATCGGCAAAAGATGTGACAAATCGGTGGATTTTCAAGGTTGGTTCATGTATAATAATTACGCTCAATACAGCATAAATTTTCAGTAATGTCTGGGATCGGTCATCATATTGTATATTTCACAATCAGATAAGCCATTGACCATCTTTTGGACGTGATCAGACTATCACATGTGAACGCTTACTCACAGCTTTTTACAATTGAAAGGACACAGTATATATATCGGGCTAACTAATCAGTCAAGATTTCTCATTTTTAATTAATCCTCTGGAGCAGTTTCTCACTAGTGTTCGGCGCCATGATTTAATGTGTGAACCTAATTTCCAGCATTTCTTTTCCGTACGATATTCTGTTTACGCTACCACTCGTAAAAGCTTCCTTGGGATGTAGCAAGCAATGGATGCTAGCGTTGTTCCATTCTTTCTTCGTAAACAACCATTTCAGTGGGATGTTTGTACCTTAAAGGTGTGCTGGTTGACGTGTATGTAGGAAGTTGCCGCAGCGGCTGCTAAGGCTTCGGAGTTGTTACGTAGGTTCTTATCTCCAAGTCTAGAGTTCTCTGTACTAATCCAGTTGGCATTTGGTGACAAGAGATGTGTCCTTCTGAAGCCTGGACATCGGTTCCTTATAGCGGTCGCAAATCGTGACCGTTAAGAGTGTAGAATAGTTAGTTTATGTCATTGGCCGTCATTGTTTATGCACAGACGTATGCATCGGGTGGCATCGGCGAATGTGCGGTGATGTAGTTGGTGGTTGACACTGGGTGATAAGGGTTATGCATAGACTTGAGTGGTTGGTGTTGTGTGGTCGTTCTACGAAATCACATAAAAAAATTTGGTAAGCTGCAAACCCGACGCAGTAGCTAACTTCGCGACAGCCGCGATGAGTTGACTAAATAGTTGTGTAATGAGAGCTTGCAGTTGCAATCTTCGTTTTGAAATCGGCCAAACTTACCAAGCTTTCAGATCATGAAGACTGTTAAGTTTTCCCAAACTGAATTTGCGAAGCTCGGAAAAGAACGAGGTTTTACCTCCACGCTCTATCAACCACTCCAACAGTGATGGGTTGATTTTGTGTCCATTTTTGAACGTTCTCACCGTATATGTGTAATTATTCGAAAATTTTAATATACTGTGTCTAGTTAACACTGGAATTCGTTTTTCACTAACAGCCCCGAGTGTCGGTCACCTCATTTCTTAGTCTTCCTTTGTTCTATTCACTTCTAATAAGATATGAAGGTTTCAACACGTCGGCAATCCAATTCGTCCTTATTCACCCGTTCGGAGTGTATTAGTGGTTTTCACTTTGATGATATCTAACGCTCACAATCTTATTAACTTCCGTTGAGTTCTTGGGCTCAGTGGATGACGTGAAACTGATGAGCTATTACAGCTTATTTGTTGTTAGGTGAAATTAGAACAGTTGAGCTTGAAGTTCCTCTAGTCGCATCCATATTCAGCCGCGGAAGATAGCACCCACACACTCTTTCAGACAATCGCCCTGGAGTACGGCTAGTTTATGCTGCTCGAACGGTACACAAGTGTAGCTGTTTATCGCAGGACTATTTTTTGGGTCGTACTGTGATGACTGGGGTCGAACGGGAATTTCTTTACAGATGATAGTAGTTTGCTCCGACTGCACTGTTGAGCCTTCCATTACTGCTACCCGTCCCGTTACAACTGACGGTTGAACTCATTTGTGTTGCAACTGGTTTTTGTTAGTATTCGTTTGTTTGCTCGTGCCTTACACCTTTTTTGGGTTTGCTGCAAAGCGATCTTGTGGAGCACAAGAAACTCACCTCGTATGGTCGGATAATGGTGTGGTCGAAACGGTTTCAAACAATGTTCTATTGATTCATTCCCTCGTTGGATAGACTCTATGAAGATAGTCTGTGTAGCGCCTATAGCTCTTTTAAGATGACGACATTCCAGTTGTTGCTGTTGCCGAAGCCACTAGTACCTGATTGGACAGTCCTGGCCTCTGCTGTCAGATACTGAAACTACCCTGGCCTAAAAACAATCTAACTCGCTATTTGGAACTTGTACCACGCGTTTTGCGATCTTCTTACTGACCCTTTTTTAACACAACTTGGTAACCTTCTTTTCCAATACATTACGTTGCATTTAGCCGATTGCTTGAAAACAGTCAAGTAGCCATATCCGCCACTTCATTGTTCTTATGATTTCAATTGATACTTCCGAGATAACTGGTCACCCGTCTTCGGTTGAAAGTAGCCTGCATTCTTCGGTGATAATTGGGAGGGCTACTGGGTCTGATCATCGTTAATCTGTGTACGATTTGTTTATTCAAAACTGTCTCCCGTAAAATCTTTCTCTTCGCCTATCCGCACAACTGACTTTTCTGTTGCATGTCATCGTCTTCGTAGTGTGATTTTTTGCGAACCAATTGTAGACACACTCATTTTTTCGATCTCTTGGACACTTTCCAACTTATTAAGTGCCTTTTCCGAAAAATGGTCTTACGAGACAGCTGTGTGTATAAAGGCTAATTTGAACCAGCAGTCATTTCATTAGATCATAACGACTAGGAACGTCATCAGAAGACACTGAGATTAGAGCTGTTGTTCATTGCAACATTAATACAAAGTACTCTAAAAGCAATATATCGAAATACTGAGATAGATTCAAAAAAAAGACGGAACAGAAGAACCGGAACTGTTGTGGATGCAGGCATGTTGCTATTCCGGACAGCATTTCCAACCACCGATTGAAGTGATCACACAGCACCCAATAAGGCATTCGACGGCTCGCAGTTTTCTCAACGGAATAGTATAATTTTCATATCTGGTGCCCACGTTGTTGTTGGATTACCACACCCTTTTATCCAACTACTGGCTGTCTCAGTATATAATAACCGATGTGCTTACCGATCAGTTGGCATCACAAGCTGTGCATCCGGTTTATTTGACCGAATGGTTGAGTGTTCCTACTGTTTCAAAATACGCACTAGCAGACAGCTATAATTCACAAGTGGTCATTTCGTTTGATGTGCGCTAATCAAGGGAGACAACGATGAGAAGAGCACAACAGAATACATTTATGCACTATGCATCTGATTGTAGCAACCGGACGCCATGTTTCGCCATAGATAATGCAGTTTGTTGCATTTATCTTTGTTGCTTTTGAAATGTGAAACAGTTGGTTTCCTCGAGCAGTTTGAACAAAGCAGATAGAACATGAAAACTGGTAGATGCAAGCATTTCGTATTGACTCATCAGTACCAATCTTAATGTCTTATCCTAACTCGCTTATTGATTTTCCACCCCCTCAAATTGATTGTTTTTAAAAAAGCCCACTCGTGTTATTGTAAGATTGGTACTGATGAGTCAATACGCAATGCTTGCATTTACCAGTTTTCATGTTCTATCTGCTTTGTTGCCTTTGTTTATATCTTGTCAGCAACACCATCAGCTGACGGTGTAGTGCTGCTCAAGCGTGTATAACTGCCCAGAGTCTTGAGCAGACTGTCTACGATAAACAGTACGGGAGTGGGAATGCCGCAGTTTTGGAGCAGCACTTCGGAGGTGCGGAGCGCTTTCCATGCGAACCAGCCCGGCAAATCATCTTGTTCAGTACGCTCTGTAGGTCTTAGGTAGAGAGACTACACAAGGCAATGCTGTCCCCATACCTCATGGCGGTCAAATAAGCTCATCAGATTCCTCAAGCCTACCTTTCAGACTGTTGCTCATGACAAAATCGAACGGGGAAGAGGAGATCGATCACACCACTGGAAGTGATGAACATCGGAGACGGTTATCCGTAAACCTCCACCCTGCTTGCAAAGTGGGCGTACGTTGATCTTGACACATTCGCGTTTTCCTCTGGAACTCACTTGTGAAGGTGACAGTTTCGGAGAATGTCACGAGCATCCGGATCACAAGTAACCTTTACCTCTAAGAGTACCACGATCGTGGGCTGTCTGTATCAGGGCCGATGCCCCAAATATGTGACCACTGCGCCCCCGATCGGACGGGAACCTTGTCTGCTCATCACTTTCGACGTTCACAGGGCTTAATATGCCGACGTAATGTAAGGTCAGTAGTTGAGTCAGACACAGCAAACAGTAGAGATCTGATTGCGTTTGTCTAATTATATTTGAAGACGAATAACTGTTGATAGTCACCACTCACGAGGGGAGTTTTCGGTTTTTCAAATAGTCTCAAGATTGTTTGTCAATTCTGCTATTAAGTCATCTCCCAAATTCTTCAAAAGTGAAAAGGGGGATGTAATTCTAGTACTTTACTATGCTTCAATAACTTAAGCACCGACAACCGGATTTCCCTCTTGTGCATTGTAGCTTACCACTGTGGTCCCGTCGTCCATATGGTCTAGTTGAGATCAACTGAACAGTTCCTTCAAAATGTTCAGCCCGCCTGTCTAGTCGGCGCAAGCGTTCCATAAAAAACGGCAGGACGAAACAACACCGTCGAACGTAGGGCTAGTTATTTTCACTCATTATTTCAACCATTCCTCTTAGTTCGCTTTCGTTTAACTATAAAAGCACCTTAACCGTTATGTTTACTACCTCTCCTTATTTCAGGAAGAACTGAACATTAAGTTGGGAATTATTTGCGATAGTGCAATATCAAAGTTGACTGTTGTTATTTTGAGAACTTTGCATATCGAAATTGAACTCGAATCGGCAACCTACATTCTAAGAACCTTTCTGCTGAACCACCAGTCCTGTATACCTTGCTGGGAACGTACAATTTAGATAGTTGAATCAGCACGAACATTAGTTGAATATATGCTAATTATCAATTTCCACTTGGTTTCTGGCAAGAGAGCTTTCAGGTTTGGAATGAAGTTAACTCTCTGATTCCCGCTGCTATAACGAGAGTTTATGGCGTCATTGTTTTCTGATTTAGAATCGTGTTTCTGCCGTTCCGGTTGACATGTTTTTGGATTGGGATGATTTACGCCTTACTCCATCAATGCGACATCCCATACGCTACACAGACACTGGAATGCAACTCACCATGCTAACAGAAGAAACGGAACTGTCCAACGTGTGTTTCATCAGTTCTAACCTCTCTACACAGCCAGATCATCATCCGTTAACAACTCCGGAAAATTTGCTGCGTTTGATTAAACTGATTTACCAACTTTCTGGATTGGCTACTCCAAAACCCTATTTCTCGCCTACCCCCTGTCTTGAGCCCACTGATATTTTTCGGCGAACCTCAACCCCTGTTGGTCGGTCTAGACAAATCTCAACCTCTGGCATCGTTACGTCCACCGCTGTGGGGGTTATTCAACCAGAGGATTTTGTGTCCAGCCGTTTGACAAAGAAGCTACTTCGTCAAATTCGTGATCCGTTGGCTTTGGCTTCTGGAGCATTACCGCATTGGTGTTTCAGTCTTAGCCATCGACTGCGACATTTGTTTACGTTCACAGCTCGTTTGGAACTG
The DNA here is from genome assembly GCA_008508345.1 of Paragonimus westermani. Taxonomy (NCBI): domain Eukaryota; kingdom Metazoa; phylum Platyhelminthes; class Trematoda; order Plagiorchiida; family Troglotrematidae; genus Paragonimus; species Paragonimus westermani. The sequence goes on from QNGE01001645.1 coordinate 118,012, forward strand.
TTAAAGGCTGCTGGCTTCGGATCGGGCAGGTAGGATTATTTGAACTATTGAGTCCGTTTGATCTGCTTGAATGGTAATTCGTTTTGCACACTCATCACTTATGAACGCGTCACTGGCATCAAGCCAAAGTTCTTGAGTACAATGTTAATCGTGTAGACCGATTCGTTGAACTCTCTCATCAGCTTGCTTACGACTGATCAGTAATATCTGGTAATGTTATGAATGTAGGTACGCTGTTAGCTTTAGAAGCAGTGACCGGTAGTTTGTTTGTGTTGGTGGACGCATATCTGTATGCTCGATGAGTATCGCTCATGCGCTGATCCTCCTCCCTCAGTCACTGGTATGTACTCCTGGTTCCAAACTTTCTACCCGTGCTGAATTTTTTATTTTCCCGAACTGCTTTTGTGTACAATTATTTGTTGTCAAGACAGATTTTGACCAAGGCTCAAAACAATCGAGTGGTTTGTGTGGAGGGGACTGGTTTTACAGCTTTATAAGCGGGTTTTATATCAGCTCTGATCATCTGTCTAAACTTGTACATTAACTTATAACCCTCGAAAGACTTTTTTCGAATATTCCCTTTGCGGAATTCGGTTTAATTTATTATCCACTGAAAGAACCCGATAACTGTTTGACTCGAAATTTTGTGTTGAAAGGTAGTTTCTCAACGTGCAGTTCACCGTCATAACACATTCTCAGATCTCCGTAAAGTTACGTACGTATGGTAATTTTCGGCGTTCTGTCAGACTGTTTCTCATAAGCTTCGTGAACAAAGGTGAAAATTCGGATCACTTTTGTGAGTTGTTCTCCATTTCGCCATCCTAGTGACTTACAGTCCACATATTTTCACATATTCGGGTCATCCAACGCAGTAAACAATGTGTTTTAGTCATATGTACACTGGCTAAGATATGCTTGAGGAAGCTTCCTACGACTACGCCATCTGTCTATTAAAGACCCTTATGCGTGAACTGAAGCCTAATATTCTCCTTATGAAGTAAGAGTGTGCGTCCTTACTGATCAAACTGGATTGGAGGAAACTTTTGGTCGCCAGAATTGTAATAACAAATTAGTCGAAATTAGTCGAACGTCTGCAAGCAACAAATTAACCTCAGTAGAACGCACCCTGTCTATTACAGTTCGATTGCTGAAAGTATCGGGTTAGCTGAAAAGTGTTCTTCAAAATGTGAACAAGTACCTCTTCGTGAAGAAGTTTCAAACTATCAGTCAATCACGTAGTTATAATTTATGGTAAGGAGAGCTGTGCATTCTTAGACTGTTCTTCATTTGACTATCAGATTTGTGAGTACTCCGTAAACTGCGGGGTTGTCGGATTTCGGTGACCGTATGTTTCAAAGTAAGTTATAGTGTCTGGGTGATATTACTGTGCAACAAAATTGTCGACTCCGCATGACCTGTCTTTTTTGCGTAACACAATATCCAGTTTGTACTGTGGTTTAAATTTACCCATTTTTACACGAACTTCTGCGTTATTCCTGTATCCTAGGCGTGTCACACCCACGACACCGGCTGCTTAATCAAATTACGGTACGACAATACCGTAGTTTTTATTCAGTTGATCGAGCGCTTTCAAATGCTTCCTAGTTTGACTGTCAGAAGCTGTATGTATGAACTCACCTAACCTCAAACAACCATTCTCGACTGACGTCGAACTATTCCATGTAACCGAACGTCTATAGATGTAACTTGTATGTATCCTTCAATGTTGAGATCTGTGGAAACCTCTTTCTCTTTGAATTCGCCTCCGTCCTCGTTTAGTTGTAAGTGGTTGTGATAATCGCTCCTCATTCGAATCAATTTTTGTGTGGGACAAGTTTTTGCTTCATTTTTAACATCCTTTGTTTCCCGTTTGATATATCATGGTTCAGTAGTTTTTGTTCACCTTCATTCTCCCTATGTCCGCTAACTGACTGTGCGATCAGAAATATATGCGTGTTTAGGTACAACGGTTGGTGATTGTTTCTTCACTGGTTATTTCACAGCCTGACTAACTTCCATTAGAGAAGGTGAAACGGAAACGGTATGACTGTTGTCCTTCGTTGATACTCATTCATTGCACTTTGACGTTTATCGAATAAACAGGTTTTTTCTTCACTCAAATTGAACGGTTCATTTTCACTATCCGAACGTAGAAAAGGTTCCGAAAACAACCTTGTGTTGGACCTTGTGTACCACTTTGTGGCTGTAACTTGACACGTGGCGGACAGGTTGGTCACTGAATTCAAATGACCGTTAAATGTGATGCGTGATTTCAGTTCCAATTGTATATTCTTCGTTAGTGTTCATTTTAAAAATGAATGTACTGTTTATAGTGTTGCACATTCCCCGTTTACTTCTGCTTCAATAGCCTTCCGTGAGTGATCATTCTTTTTCTGCTGTACCCTTACATAGATCTGTGATATGGTTACAAAATCAATCGCTGTCCAAATCGTCGGTTTTTGGTGCCAACGTACTCGGCCGTTCGCATAGTGTGGGTAGTTCAGGAAGCAGTGGTAATAATTCCACCCGCATGAACACAATGGTTATCGGGCGTAACGTGACCCTTCCCACCTCGGGATCTAATACTGCAAACTGTTTGGTGACGGGCACCCACCGCAGTATCAGTTCAGCTACTCAGTTGCTCCTTCTTCGTCCCTCCGTTCTAACTCGCCTTTTGGATTCTTCCACCACGGCATCGGATGAAAATGGCACTGTGGAAGTTCCACTGCTGGAACCAGTCAGTTCAACTATTGAGTCGGGTTTACCGAATGGTGCTCGTATCAGCTGTCCCCGTGATTTGGACGGGTTGTGGAATTGTCTTTTGGCGCGAACTGGGAGGTACAATGGTACTCGGCCTGATAACGATTCGAAGACCAACCTGGTTGGTCGCTTGCTTAAGGAGTATGTCCGCGTGCCACGTCTACCTCATGAATTACTTGTCGATGCAAATGATCGAGTAAGCAGTGGGTGTCAACCACTTTTCCGCCGCTCCTGTGTGACTTCGGAATCGGGCCAACTAAGCATTTCCACGACGTTCTGGGATTGGGCCGCTTGTCTGATGGAAGAACATGCCAGTCGAAAAGCGGAACTTGAGATTCAGTTCCTGGGTTCGTCATGCAGTTATATCATGATTAACCGGAGTTTTTACTGTATTTATGTCGTACTCAATCAAACAACGGTGTGTTGAGCAACACCCATATTTTTGCCTTTGTGCATCAGGTGAATTACAACACGGTGTAAATGAAAATGATGGAAACAAGGGAAGGATGGCGCACCTAGCCAAGACTATTTTATCTTTAGTTTTGAACTAAACCTTTTCACTCGCTATATTTAGTCACTGTTTACATTCGTATGCTGTTTTTCAACTCACGTGTTTTCCGGCGTACCCAAAACTACACGTGACCAGTCGAAGTCACTACTTGTAATGGGAAATAGTCTGGTTGAAGTTTATCTGAGTATTCAACGGTAATCCGGATGATGCTCGTGATACCTAACTGTGTTTTACCAGTGACACTGCTTTTTTGCTTTTCAGGTGAAGACGGTACTGGTTTGGGTCCCACACTCGAGTTCTATTCTTTGTTGGCTGCTGAACTGCGTCGCCGTGACGGACTCATGTGGGTTGTGGACGATCTCTCATTAGACGATCCACCAGATGAACATCGACCTGCAATGCCTACGGTTGCCAGTATGTCTACACTTGATAGCCGTTCGCGGTTAGACCTTACGGAACATGAGTCGATCTCAGACACAACGGTGGACTTGGGCATAGAAGCCAATGCCTATGTGAACACCACTTTTGGTCTGTTCCCAGCCGCCTGGCCTGCTGACAGGGTACCTAACGAGGTTCTCTATCGGTTCTACATACTAGGGATTACGGTTGCAAAATGCTTACAGGTAAGCAACCTGATCTCTTTTCATCCTTACTATTTGGGTTTATTTCTACTCTGTCCTCCTCTCAACCGTCGTTGTGTACCGAAATCAGAAACTGTCTTAATTAGCTGTGCTGTGTTCAATGTAACTCATTTCTTTGGTTTCTGCCACGTTCAAAAGCATAATTGTTGCTTCACTTCTCTTCTCCGTCAGGATAATCGTCGTATCGATCTCCCTTTTTCGACACCATTACTGAAACTGCTATCTGCCTACGGAAGTATCTCCGCAGCATCTTCGAATGTTAGTACTGACTCAGAAGCCAATGGCCCTGATTTTATGGTAGATCAGTTAGTTTCCTCCAGTTCAACGACAGACAGCCATGTCGTAACGTTAGCTGATGTTAAACAAACTGAGCACATGGACTTTTCCCGCGTCAGTTCTGTTGAAAGTGCTTTGAGTAGCATTACGCTGAACCGTAGCACGCGTGATGATGCAAATTCGGACATTGGAGAGTTCCTACTTTCTCTACATTGTCGTCGTTTGCGCAGAGCCGCTGGTATCAAACCACAACCACCCGAGCATTGGCTTACCGATTTGCTAGATCTTGATGATTTTTGTATAATCTACCCTGAACGTGCCATCCTGTTTCGAAAAATTGTGCAGTTTTGTCGGCAGAAATACGTTCTTAGCGTGCGCGCTGGGCCACACAACGTAGATCCGAAAGTTTTGGAAGATTTGGCAATCAAGGTGTTTGGATGCAACCTCGAGGATATGTGTATCTACATGGAATTTCTTCCGCCGTCAAAGGTAAGTACACCCTTGCCGCAGTCTTAGCAGAACCCATCAATTGTATATATTCACTCAAACCGGGAATTGAACTCGAGTGCACTTGCTTATGATGTGAGGTTGCTGGTCCCTTGTCCTATTGACGTCACGTCTGACATCACTGAATTTCCATACATAATCATCTAGCCTAAAACGCTTGCACAGCTTGCCCTATGGTCTCTGGAAGAGACAAAAACCGTAACTTTCTGATCATTGCTGCCATAAAGTGGTCATCTCTTTATTGGTCCCACCGGACACTGATTGGTGGTTCATTATTGCAAGGTAACTATTGGAATGAAAAGCAGGAATTTAACGCCTGCATTACGTACTAAAGAAGTGGACTGCGTTTGTTTTGTTCGAGAGTTTCGTTGTTACTGGGGCGAAACTCTAGTCCTCGAGGGCTTCTTATCGAAATGGATTGAGTGTAGTGTGTATCTTCTTATGAAACCTGCGATATTTTCTCTGACGCACTCAGAGTCTCCGATTTCTTAATAAATGCTCACGTTAGAATATTGGATCAGAAATGTTGTAGGGTGTGTCACGTAGTCAGATGTTCTTATTTCAGCAGTTGTTTCCCTGTCATTTCCACACTACGTGGTCAGGTGATAAAGTGGCTGTGTGTAACGGAAGCTGTCCGGGCGAAATGTATGTGGCAGTTAAGCATTAATGTGAACCACTGATGTATTGCTGTCGATGGTGATGATGATGATGGGCGAAATGTAATGAATTTAAAACAAGACTGGTCAAACTGGCGAAAGATTTCCATAACCTGCTCGGTTGGTTTACTCAAGTTTGCACTGTGTTTGAAAGGTCACCATCTGTGAGTCCATCGGTTTTGCCAAGGCGTATAGATACATTGTGATCTGGGTGCAATATGGTCCTTACGGCCTCAAGCTTAACCTTACTGATAGCTCGATGCTGCATTTGTAGTGGTCTCGACATCGAATTGCTGCAGTATTTTCAACGCTGGTTGTGATGCATCGGACCATATAGTGCATACGTCTTACGGCCACCATTACTATCTTTCAAGAGCGCACTGGTGTAATCGTCTTCTCAAGTTAACCGAAGAGGGATTCTCGTTTTCGCAAGGTGAAATTCGCTACGATTGTTGTGTATTTTCTGCGTTTCGCAACAAGTGTTAGTTACTGGTAATTTTGTGTTTTCCTCAGCAACAGCCTCCTCATCACCCTTCTGGTCATATTTGTCTAACATTCAATCACTTCTGCTTTTGCCCATTAGCTATTTTTTGGCGCTTCTGGGCTCCCTTTATCTGACGAATATGATTGGGAAAACAAGGGAGAGGAACCACTCAGGTGCACAACAAAACACACACAATCGCATAACACTTGTTCGTTTAATTTGAGTTCACCCGGACAAGCGGAGGTTGAGCAAGTAACCGTGCACAACGTCGAGCGCTTCTTGACACGCACCTTGAGCTTCTGCTTGGACAAGGGTATACGCAAACAACTTGATGCGTTCAAAGGTGAGTACGGTTGATTGTTGCTGACATTTGCGACTCGTACTCCTAATCGTGCCTCTTGTTGCTAGCCTTGTTCGACTAGCCGTTTAAATGGGCGCTTCTGCTCATTAGTAGCTCCTTGGTTTGGTGTGTTCACACCTCGCTGATTATTCAAGCGATGCTATACTTTTGTGAATCAGTTTAAACTTGGTACCTTCGGAAAGTGACGAAAGCAAACACTTGAATTTTGGCGTTTATGATCTCATCTGTCTGTCTCATTTCAGCGTTGATAGTTGTGCGATGACTGTCCACGTATGATGGTATTTTAGTTTCTGGCTGCAACGGAAACATTTCTATGTTTCAACCCAACAGTTTACAGTATTTTTTAGCATCTATTAACTCTAAGTTTTCCGATCAATAGACACAACGAAACCCGTCCTGAGGCTCACGATTGAATAATCTGCATTATCCCCTATGATAGCTACGAAATCCCTTGCGGTTGCGTCTACTACCAAAAGGCACATATTGGTAAATCAGTCGACCTCAGTTTTTAATGTTAGCACCAACGTGGATTTTCACGTTATACCATCCGGTGTCAGTACAAAGCGTTGATCACCTCTATCTGTTCAGGTGTTGTTTTAATAACGCTGCCTTTGTGTAACTTGTCACTTAGGTGAGCGCGTGATGTAGTAACACGCTGTTTGCACTTTGCTCACGTTAAAGGTTGTATTATTCGACGACTGCTCAGAGTAAACTACGTATGTGGACCGTCTCTCGCTGTTTCTCTTCAAGCGTGCATATCGCACATATCTGGGAGGTAGACAATATTGTGCGTTAAATGTGGACATTCGATGGTTCAATCCTTAGTAATTTATATGCTTAATTGGCGGGATCAGGCATAAAATGGAGGTGTTAACCGTCACGCGGAACACTCATTGTTGATGCCCCAGTCGACTGACTGGTAAGGTGGACAATGCTGCTTTGTAACCTAGACTGAGTAGTTTGGTTACTTCATATCAGGTCTGTCTAGCGGGATGACTTTCTGGTGCCAGCGATGTTAATGGAGATAAATGCTATTCATGTTCGGTTGCGTGAACTTTGCTGTTTAGCTGTGCTGTCCATTAGGTAAAAATTGTCAACGAAAGGAAATAGTGAACCTCAAATAAACACTGTCCTATAGACGCCACTTTACTTTAACCTAAAACCTAATTGCTTGTAAGTTATGTGCGCATACTTCGGTGCGGAATGTTTGCATTTTGACGTTGCGATTTCATGAATGGTATCTCATCAATTTTGTTGTCTTTGTAAACTTGGACTGTTTTTGTAATGTTTTTTGATACTCCACAACCGGTTTCTTTTTTATTTCCATTCATCAAATAGTGATGGTCTAAACGACTTTCATACCGACAGCCTTCCGATTTACAAACCGAAACATTCAACCGCTCGCTGATGTTCTTTGTCTCTTTCTGATGACTGGTTGTTAACTATGATGAGGCTGATATCGAATATGTCTGACTTTTCTCCGTAGTTCATTATCCGACATTCGTCTGTCGCTACGAATGAGGGTGGTTATACTCACAGGGTTACGTTGTTTCATCGTTCTATGTCGATCATTCTGTTGCTAAGAGTTTTTAGTTTTCGACTGTTTAATTATTGTGCCCAAAATAATTACATCAAAAGTTCGGACTCTTTACTTAATTGTGCATCGTTCTTCTTAATCTGTTTATATTTAGACGGGTTTGAATGCGTCTTACCGCTCAGCTGGCTTGCTTTGTTCAATGAATCCGAACTAGATCAGTTGATTGCTGGTGACTCCGTCGCTGAATGGTCCCGAGAAGACCTACTGGCCTACACCGTCCCGTGCCTCGGATTCACACACCAATCGGCCACCTATCAGATGCTAATTAATGTGCTTAGCAACTTTGATCTACTAGAACGACGCGCCTTCCTACAGTTTACAACCGGTTGTTCAAGCCTTCCACCAGGTGGTCTAAAAAATTTGTATCCGCGTCTGCGTGTTGTTCGCAAAGAAGCCGGCACCGGTTCGTTCCCTAGTGTGAACACATGTGTTCACTATTTAAAACTCCCCGAATATCAGTCGGAACGGGAATTGCGTACGGCTTTACTGCGAGCTAGCCGGGAGATTGGATTCTATCTGAACTGAAGTGTATCGTGACGAATTGGATTCTCTGTACATGTGGAGGTCCGTTTTGCACTTCTTTCTCATCATTATTGTACTCTTTCGGACAATCTTATTGAAAGTTTCGCCTTCATCTTTCGATTCGCTTAGGTATTCTTTTTGCACGTCCTTTACACTCTTGTCTCTTACTCCTCTCACGTTACGTTTCGTGTTGTTTGTGCTAGCAAGATTGTCGGGGAATGGTTAAATTGCCGTCGAAACCCCTTTCCCTCTTGTTCGGTCCTGTAGTGTGAACGCCCCTATTTTTCTAATTATCTACATTACTTCCTGGATAAAGTTGCATAATACACAAAGCTGTTTTTACCACGGGTAGTGTGTATGATCCATTCGTCTGCTGCATATTTCCTTTGTAATTCGACCAGTTTAGCTAACTTCACGACGTTAACAAAATTTTTTGTCCGTTCCTAATGCTTGTCTTTACGGATGAGTAAAAGTATTTTCTGCCTTGTTCCACCCTACGGCAACCTGCCCCGTAAAGACTGCTCAACCAAGGCGACCATTTTTGGGGAGACGGTGCGCGTATTGTAGCCTGTCGTCGGAATTCTACAAAAATCGCAGATGTTTGTGCAACCCGTTCTCTATCACTTTGGTATCTTCCCATGTATGCTACTGTGGTCCGAGTTTGTTCACGTCGTTGTCAGTTTCGTGGATCCTGAGTGCCATAATGATATTTCGCGTCATTCCCAACTAGGAACAAAAAACGGAACACATGTTATCAGTAGTACGGCCGTCGTGGGAATCTGTATGGAAAGCGTATGCTTAATTAGGCTTGTTATTCTAATCTGAAGGTAACCACCGGCGAACAGCATTGATGCTTGCGATTGACGTTTGGATCACCCACCTGAATTTCTTTGTACAACACGTGTGTGTAGCCTATCGGTCATCAGCATCGTCCCATGAGAACAGGGATGAATCAGCCTGCGGGCCGACAGCAACTGGTGGCACTGCTCCGTTTGGCAAGCGTGCTTTTGCATACTGTAATGTGTTATTCGGTGAAGGTTAGTCCTCTTTCATAAGGCATCAGGATGCTTTGCATTCAAAAACGCTGTGTACTTCAGGTTGAAGACTTGGCTCGTCCAGGGCCCAGCAAACTTACTTTCGAACAAAGGGTAGGATGAAGGTCCCATGTTAGGTATTTTCATTAAGTTATGGTTTAGTTTCTTATTGTGGCGTCTACATAACACATGTTTTGTAACTTTTAACATCTATTTTGTTAATTCATCATCACAAAATTTCCTCTGTTTGCTGGACACTTGTTCTTGAATACTTTTAGTCCGTTTGGATGTCGGTTCTCACGATTGCTACGTTATAGTAATGCTCTTATGTAGAACGGAATCCCGGCGTCCTGTTGATTGAATACTTTTTTGGAAGACTGAATAGCTCGTTATCAAACGGTATTTGGTTCGTTCACTTTAATTGTGAATGTGTAACGTAAACTGCGAATAGTGCTCATAAAAGCCGAAGTTAAAGTGGGATATCTCTCACTGGAATTTTTCCATTGTCTTATATAGGAAGCTTTCGGCCGAGTTATGTGAAAATGTATCTAACAGTGCTGAGAGCACAACTTGAGCAACTTCTTTAAACAAAGTGCACGTATCATTCTCTAAAAATCATCGATTTGTTTTGTAAGGCTACCGGTTTATCGTCGGCTAGCTAGACTAGTGGAATATGTTGACTTGGAACGGAACGAGACCACAAAACCGAGGGACGTATTAGACCAGTATTTCGTATTGCCTAGCTATTGCTATCAGTTTTTAAAACTGGGACCACCTTGTTGAGCGCGAATGGAACAAAATCTCGGAAAACCTAGGTTGTCTACATTACAGAATTTGTATGAAATTAGTCCGGAGTTTATTTTGCTCTGCTACCGAGAGAAGCAACCTGTGACGGTTGTTAGCATTCCTTAATATCACGCGCTGTCTACAGACTTTCAGACATTCCGCTTGTGTTTACTGTGTTATATCCTTAGTATTGTGAACTTAGTTATCTCATGGTTCATTGTTTGATCTAAACACATCGTGTTCACAGACCAGCTGGAGGATTTCATTAATCCATCATGTCTTGCTGTTTCTTTTCATTAGTAATATGTTCTAACAATCACCAGGCTTTCGTTTAGTCACCACATGTCAAGTAGTCACTATTGCTGATCTGCTCATCATCACAAACTCCCAACAGTCCACCGGTCGAAGTATTGTGTTTTGCATGCTCCCTCAGATATTTTCAGATATATGCCTCGAGTTTTCCATATTGTAGCATCCTATTCGGATTTCCTGTCATTTTGCAAGCCAGTACAACTTCTGCTATCAGTTGTGTTAATTACAATGGGAGTTGTGCATTCAAGATGTTACCGAGGTATTCCCGTTGTCCACCGCGATGTGATTCGTAAGTCGATTTAAAAGGGAGTTTATTTCGACGCGTAGTTTTGGCCACACGAATTGAACAGCATATTGGACACATCAGGAATGAGTACATGAGATCCACTTATTGTTCGGTTAAACGATCTTCTGACATTATTCACTTGTCATCCAAAGCAGGTAACAGCACGTTCCGAGACGAACGTGTAGTGAGTATTTCGATACACAAGTGACATTCGCCCACAATGAATGGTCTGTCACGATCACCTGCCAACAACGTCCGTAGGTTTTGTCCAGATAGCGTTTCAGTTCCGCTGCCACTTTGGACCGGTCATCTTTTGCTTGTTCTCTCACTAAGCTTCTAACTTTGTCCAATATGTTGGTCTTATCCTGCTCATCTATGTCCTCATAGAGAATGAGTAGATCAGTGTCTATGGAAGCCGGAGGTTCCGCATGTGCTTTTTTAACACGCATTGCACGGCTGAAATGAATAATGAACATCATCGCAGATATGCAGAAGGAACTGTGTCTCAATGGGATAGTTGTTTTCAGCCGAATTGAGCGGGACTGTATGCTGATAAATTGACTGAATGTAGAAACAGCTATGCTTATTCAAAGTGTTACTTCCTATGATCTTCGATAAAAGTGTGTACCCCGTATTCAAATAATATGTATAAAGTGTGTGTGTCTGGTGGCATCCTTCTTGTCTATGCGTAGTCATCAAGATCTTGATTAGGCAACAGCACACTAAGTTATCGACAGAAGTTAGAGGATTTAGGTTGTTTCAAATTAATCACCATCCACATTTGGTCGTAGCGTTCACATTCAGATGAGCCTTTCAGTTACCCTACATCGAAAGGAAGCAGTACACGCGGGTTCCGCTTTTATCACTGCTCACCACCCTTCGCGGTCGTGAGACTAGCGTGTTAGCCATGACGCTAATAACATTAAGGCGATTATTTCTAATTATTCAACCACAACCTTATCTATATGTATTGTTCATCCTGGCCGGTCTTTTTAAGGGGCGGATAAACAGAATTACTCTATTCTATCCAATTGATAACGGCCTGACCAGAATCGTTCCATTTAGTTTGAATTTAATGTCTCCATTTAATCAACTCAGCCGGGTATAACTTATGAAAAGAAGTTTGTAACTGGGAAAAATCGAAATGTGAACTTCAGTCGTAACAAAAGTGAGCACTGTTGATGAACTCCTATAAGGGCAAAACGCGAATCTAGTACATCCTTTCAAAATGGACTCCACAGACGGCTTATATGAACGCGAAGGTTATGATCAGGTGTGGTGGTGTTGCGTTTGTTTCACATTAATGGTTAGAGTGTGCTCCATGATTGTTGGCGTAGTATATGGAGTATTGGCGTGTGGAAGTGCCAGACAATTACGCAGCACGTTTATAAAAAGTAGATTTTAATACACAATGCGGGTGACTTACTCGGGCCTTCAATATAAAAGGGATTTCAGAAACAGTATGAAAAAGAATTTTGTTTCACGTTCAATGGTTTGATCAAAAAGCATACAACGTGTGTACGTTGTGTTACACGATTGGTTCACCGCAAGCGGTGTATTCTCAGTTTATGTAAATGCTAATGTTGCATTGGGCGAACCATTATATGTCAGCCTATGTTAGTTGTCGATTTGGATTGAACTGTCCGTCCGTTGCTTATCGAGTTGATAGCGTGAGGAAAAAACCCAACAACTGAGTGCATCAGTAGATCGAAAATATCGTGATACTATCTTGTTTTTCTTTAATGTTTTAGTCCGGAATGCATGCAAACGTTTAGGGGATTTATCTTCGCTTCCTTTTTGAGTGAACAAAATGTGTTTTGCTGTCACGGGGTGTGTGAGGTGTGGAACAGGTGTTCGACGATTTTGTGGGGAATTAATGATAGACTGTTTTGATACCTAGGACAAATCTCTGATTGTTTTCGCGTTTCAACAGATGCACAGAGAGGATCTATGACTATCCGTTCTTCAAGAATGGAGTATTAACGATGGAGTTAGCACTCCATCATCGGGTTTTGGCAACTACGGCGTAACCATATTTTCTGACCTCTGTTACGAAGATGTTTTCGATAGATGCTTGGTAGACGCTGTTTAACTTAGAGTCAGGTAAGCCTCGAGGAGACTTTGTAGACATAACGATTTACCGGCCGCCAATTCCACAAATAAATGGGTTATGTAGGTTTTTAAGATGGGATAATGAGTAGACCCGCCTTCTACACTCGCAGAACACATCAGTCTCCATAATGTTTGGAACACTTATATTTAACTGCCATAAAATGTAATCACCAGCCTTATTTTAGAAGCTACCCAACTGCAAATTATTTAAGCTGAATCCGGGCCGGCAACAGAATCAGCATTTCAAGACACTGCAAGTGTTGCCAGCTGAGCTCATTTTACGTATGAAGTCGAGTACTCTTGAAATCTTCGTTTATCTTCTCGATTTTTGTTAACGGTAAGGAACTAAATTTACGACAAGTTAGCGACTATTAATAAAACTAGATCACGAACTGGAATTGAGCTCACTTTTCTGAATAAATGAATAAACACGTACACGTTTTTTGTTTTTAATATAATGAATTCGCATCACGTTTTTAATCACAAATTTGGTTTTAGTTCTCTTGTGAGACTTCCTTATGCAACGATAATGCGTTCAACAAGCAAGCTCTGAACATTCGGCGTGCACACTTTTTACCTAATGTGAGACTGTCTGAAATTGTCATCTCCGTATCATCACGTCTTCAACCTTGGAAACTTAGATATCTCAATTACTCAGAAAGAAGGGTTTAGTTCCCTGGTTTGTCGAACAGCGACGACGTGCACGGAACTAACTTGCCCAAAACAGTACGAGATAGTTCCACGTGAACAGTATGGGAGCATAACAAGAATGATTTCGTGGCAAGATGATTATAACGCGCATCATTTGTGACCAATTTGTCGTGGTTGTACAGTGATACATTTTATCCGATGTTAGAATTTTTCTCTGGAATAAAAAATGAGACTTGAGTGGTAATACAGAATATGCGCTAGTGAAGCAAAATGCACCAGCCGGATACACATTTGCCTGAAGAACGCTACATCGCACGACGCCCAAACTGTTTGACTTCATTCTTACTAAATTTGGTGCGGATATCTTACAGCTACATCGCCAGCTTTTGTTGTGACAATTGATGTACTATGAATTTCGAGCAATCAGTTGCGACTAACTTTTAGTGATTGTTACAATCCTTATGTGGGTTTTCTTGGCATCTTTCTACACGAGAGGCATACTAACGGATAGAAAAACGCTCATTCATTCAAATTAATCTGTTGGTTCACCATTGAGCTCTCACAGTTTGTCGGCTACCTGATCACTGGCAGCCTCGCTTAGCCAATTACTGGGGGCCTTTTAAATAACTCTCACGAAGCTGGAAGTAACACGCTATTATTCTGCAAGATGCTGTATAGTCATGCTTCGCGGCAGGTGGGCTTTCTTGGCTAATAGGCGTAGTTCTTTTGCATGCTTTTTTCACTGAACCCGTTAGCTTCCAAGGGAGAAAGATTTCTTTGGCAATTTCGAAACACCAGATGTCTATATTAAATTATCTCTATGGTGTTTGACACTGTGTACTTTGAGTTTTTCTTAGACTTCATGTCATTGGGGTTCGTTTAAAGTGTTAGAAGGATGAACATATTTGGAAATGCTGAAAAAAAATCGTCGTTATCATCCATTTTGTGGGGTTGCTGACCAAATCCAGCGAAAACGATCAGCTTGATTGGTCGGAGGATGATAGTGTCAGATGCATACACACCGATCAACTTCAATGGGTCTTCACAGTGCCTGAACCAGACACATGCGCCACACTTGTTTGAGTCTAACAGCTAAAGTCTTTCAAACAATGTCACTTAAACCCCAATTTAACTGTGCATATTTCGAAACGAAATGTTTACATCTCGCGATGTATGTCTTCTATCCCTATTGGTGAATACAATATTGGCCGTTGCATTTTCTGGTACACTTTTCTGCTCGTTGCCATCATCGTTCTCTCCGAGATCGCTCACCGAAGCAGTAGCATCAGATTTTTCTGAAATGCAAGCATTCTTTCAATTGACGGGTTCAAGCACAGGCTCGATGTATTCGTTGTGTTGCCATATCGAATGTGTAGGCATCTCGGCCATGTGAATGACTGGGCCATGATTTCTAAGTGAAATGCTGGTACGCTGAGATTCACATGTTTTGTGCTTGGGTTTACAGTGTATAGTCATACGTTTGTTATTCACAAATTTCACCTTGTTTTGTGGTTTTGCCCCTGTGGGCTGGCTACTATTTTTGAAACAACCATCTTTATAGGTGTTCTTTTTTTCTGTCCTCAGTCAACCTAAAGTTTGGCTTAGCTTAGCGTTGTAGACTTTTTTAATACGTAAAATTCGAACGATCTGGATTTACTTGTCAATCCGGCTACGGGCTCTTCTGAACACGTTAATAGTTGCCTCCTGCGTCAGAGCGCTGTCCGTTTTTACACATATTCTCACAAGCATTTTAGCAAAATAGTTGTGTTCATGGAGTCGATGCTTTACGTTTGACAAAGAGTTGCTGGTACTATGTCACGATGAGACTGGACCTTGACGTGGTGTGACGGCTTGCGCACCTCGATGACCTTTTGGGCTAAACTGGACAGAGTTACTCATACCAGGCAGGCCAACAGGTAGAGGTATGACAAACCACAGTCTCCTGGTCCTCCAGGTTGGGTGTTGGAAGATGGTTGGCATCTCTTCCCGATAAACGTACCGTTTCTGGTACACCTCCAACCACCCGCTGCCTTGCGGTACAGGCTTTCGAGCCAAAGCCTTTGGTTGAGAACCCCAATCGTTCTCCTGTCTAGGTCTGGGCGTCCTGGCAGTATCTCAGCCCACACACAACCATGACTACTCACAACACAAACGATTCCATACTGCATCGGCCGTCTCGCAGTATAAACCGGG
>QNGE01001645.1:134199-154137 GCA_008508345.1 Paragonimus westermani
AGGTACTGTGGCATGCGGCACGGGGGTACCTGGGATGAACAAACATTGGATCTCGGAGAAATCTCTGGAGTTGTTAGATGCCAGGCGGAACATCCTTCCTGGCAGTTCATATAACAAGTGTAGAAGAAATGTTTGGAGGAAACTGAAACGTAGCGTAAAGGCTGATCGTGAGGCTTGGTTATTGGGAAAAGTTAAGGAGATGGAGACTGCTTCTGCTTCAGGAAACACTGGCAAACTGTTTAAGCTTATCCGTACAACTGGTCCCAGGCGACCGTCTGTCAGTGAAGTTATCAGCGAGACAGATGGCACACTCATCTATAATAAGTCCAGAAGGTTAGAGCGGTGGGCGGAACACTTTGAGGGTCAATTTAACTGGCCTCCTACTTCTACCGCGTTGCCGCCACAAACTTGTGATGTAGTGCCCTGGTCGGTAGGCTTGGAACCACCGACTGAGACTGAGGTCCGCAATTGCATTGTGGTTCTCAAGCGTAATAAGGCTGCTGGTCCAGATAACCTCGTGCCAGCACTTTTCAAAGAAGGGGGAGAGGCGTTAGTAGAAGCTTTGACTCATTTATTTCAACTTGTGTGGAGGAGGGAAACTATCCCCTCGAGTTGGGATCACTCGATAATAGTTCAAGCTAATTTTCTAGTTCTTAATATTTGCTGCGCTCTTAGTGATTACCTTTTGTTGATAACCAACTTCGGTTGCGTTCGTTTTAGCCAACAGGTCATTATTTTAACCGAATCTCCACTGACTGATCCTCTTTCTTCAAGTCGTTGTAGTAATTTTTTTGATATCCCTACCGGCTGTTAAATAATGCGTACGGATTCATTGATTTCACGTTATCGGCTTGACTGACTTCACCGTCAAGCAAACATACATTAGTTGAACGTCGTCGACGATGGTGCGCAGTTTTTTAACTAGGTGCTTTTACCAGGCTGAAAAATGTCCACGTTTACGTTTTGCAGTGTAGTCTTGCAGTCAGGCGCTGATGTATCAGAACTGTCAAGATGTCTGTTCGGGATCACATGGTGTATGTCTAATGGCATCGGTATAACTTCTGTCTATCCCCGAAGGGTTGAGTGTAATACGGTCGCACTGGCAGTTCGGCCGTACGACCATGGAACCTCACCAACCCGCTTTGAGGATGTTCACGATCAGTCTGCCTTGATAGACCAATGTCTCCGAGGTTTTAGCGACGTGTAGAAGGAATGACACACAACAACGAACAGATTAGTCGGTGTGAACAGAATCCATCGGATGCTTACGTTACCGGATTTGGACGTTAGGGAGCTCACACTATTCATCTTTGTTATGAGGAAGTGTTTACCGTACATCTAGGACTGGACCAAAACGAGCAAGAGCCGGTTGAGTGATTATCTAGCACAGACTTGTCACGTAAAAGGCACGGTTTCTGCTCCCAACTAGTTGGGGTTTTAGACCAACTTCCACCAACCTACCACAAGCGCAGTAAGCCCTCGTACATCTCCAGACTGACTAATGGTTTGCTTCTAACTGGATACTACGCACTAGCCATAAGTTTAACCGATCTAGTAAGATCTCATCGAGCTCGATATACATGTCGGAGAATTCAAAAACGTCGGCTTCCTAGAGTTTAGGCACACGCATTGTTCGGATAACGCAACACATGGAGAATCGCACTGAATTGACTAAGACGTTCAGAAAATCGACAGAACGTGTAAGAATGTGAGCATTTTAGAGTAAACGGCTCTGTGGAGGTGGCACCAATCTCACAATGCGAAGTGACCTTGATTTGGTCCACGTTAAGTTGCAAATCTGAGAGAGTATGTTACCTTTTCTTGATGGTGACTTTAACAATTCGAGCTGAAAGAACTTGCAACAAACATTTGTTTCCAGTGTTATTGGTTAATTCTGGCTAAAAAGAAAATGGTGTATCAACGGACGCGTCTTCCCACAATAGTAAGTGCTCTTCAAAGCCTGGTCGATCGCTCGATCTTAATGAGTATGTGTATAGTGACCTTGACAGAATGCTTTCCAACACTAAAAAGTTGCAGAGGTTATTCGCAGATTGCACATCCATGGTTCCACACACATATCGGACAAAACGGTAATACACCTCGGAACGCATTAACGTTTTGCATCACATTTAACACGGCATTATCTGTTCACGCGAAATTTTACAAAGTTCCAAACGTTTGTGGTGGCCACTCAAATGACGAGTCGCCAGTGTTACATATTAAGTCGCACAGTTTTAACCAGAAGTTCATGTGAGAGTTTAGGTAGGTAATATGAATTGTGGTTACCACAATTGCTACCTGCATGATCCAAAGTTCAGGTTGCCTAACCAGATTTGGGGTGTTTGAGCGGAACATCGCACGTTGCACGGGAAACGTGAATAGGGTCAACTCGGTGGTCAGTGCCGGCTAAGTTGACATCGGGGGGTGTTGACGGATTTGCAGTAATCGCATTCAAGCACGAAGCGCCTGGCTCACCACAAAAGTCTTCGGCTGTGAGCTTGAGGCAAGCCCCTCAATAAGTCTATACTTTTGTTCTGGCCCTACTACTGTTGTAAGTTGGATTACGCTTGGTGGTCAACAGTGAGTTCATCCATCCATTGAACGGAGTGTATCAAACTCACATCAGCGGCAACATCATCGTATACTGGCTACGGTGTTGACTTCAACCAGTATTCATACATTCTGCTCAATATCCTGAAGTTGGTCGCATTGTCAATGTTAGCTTTGGCGAACTCAATTGTCATTCGCTTATCTAGTCTGATTATGCGTCCACATTTAAAGTCTGTACAAGCACTGTAGTTATCAGATGTCACCATCAACCTAACCACTTATTCAGACTCGGCCAAAATTGTGACTGCTGTGCTTGGAACTGTAATCCGTTAATGAATACCATTGTTGATCCGCCACTAGAGTGGTTAGATCAAAGGTGTTTGAGATTCTGTCACGCTTCGTATACTTCATATACTCCATATATCCCGCAAACACCCTTTCCGCTGGCAACAACACGTTTAAAGTTTATTGAATGTATGTACCCGGATTTGTCCGATACTGGACTTAAAAAATATTGTGTAAAGATTTTCCCTCTGTGACTCGGATAATTTTATCGGAAGAGGAGTCGGTGCTTTATTCTTTTCCAACTGTGAGTAAAATTGGACGAATACTCCACCACAAAACCCCGACATTTTTAATGGCAATTTCTCATTGATTGTGGTATTTTTGCGGTTTGTAAGATGTAGTGATATAGTGTCTCATTGGGCGAAGCTTTGACATACATACAACCTCGCTTGTAGACTGACCAGCATTTGACCTATTGTTATGCAGCAGACGTCTCTGCACTTGTAAGAGTTCAGCTGGAAGAAACCGAGTACCGTTTTCGTTGTTTGTCATGTCTTAGGCGGTCACGTGACGATGCTCGCTGCCGGTCACTTTTTGTCAACTTTTAGCTAGGATTGGTCCGATGGATTAGTTGTAACTATTACTCTCTCTCTCTGTTCAGATGATTCTGCAGGTTTCATTTAAGAACCGCCGTCTTTGTTTGTATGCTATTAACACGCTTAGAGCTAATGGGAACGCCTGTTCCATAATTAACTAATGGAGGGGTTCTGTGTTTCAAACATCCCAAGGTATGTAGATTTGTTATGTAGATTTGTTATTGATGTACAGGATATCAGGGTACGTTGAAAAACGAAAAAGGGACTTACACTTGCGCCAGTTGCAAGCCGAGGACGTCGCAAAATCTGTCCAAAGTGATTTCTCCGGTGTTCTCTCGGTCGAATAGAATCTTCCATTGCTGTACGATGTGTGGATGACAAAAGCGGCTGACTGCTTGGTTAGTGTGCTTAACACCATAACTTAATCGGACGTAATCATCAAAATATGTACTATGTAAATCCTACGGTTCACGCTAACAGTAATCTTTCGTACACTCTTCAAACCATGCTGGTCTGCAAAGTTTTTGATTACATTTGAACACACTATATTTCATGCTAAAATTATAAGTAAAGTTATTAAGCGTCAACTACAAACGGCATTCCTCTTATGCCACTACCTCAATTCACCCAAGGATGGTATGTATAGGATTCATCTGAAAATCACCAACCCAGCATAACACAATACGATTTGACAGAACTTCTCTGTCTCCTCGAATACCAATGGCAAAATAGTTTTGAGTTGTAGAAGCAATGACCCGATAAGTATACGATATACGCATTATGCGTACGAGATCGAGGTCATCGATCTGTCACGTTATTTAGGCTTGGTCTATTCCTAATGTGTGGACTTGCGGTGTTGATTACAAAAGTGTTTGGCAGTCCGTTGGACCTCACAACCAGGCTGTACATCGCTAACTTTAAGGACAACTAGATGAACCATAATGCAATAGTTCTTTCGATGATTAGGGAACTGATACTATCGAACATCTTGAAGAGTGATCTAACAACTGTCGTTTTAACTTCAGACGATGTGTCCGAGGTCGGAACCTTCCAGGCAGGTTGACAATGCAAAATTTGAAACAGTTTATTCCCTTCAGAAGTTTGAACAAGACCGTTAGAACACGAAAACTGGCAGATGCAAGCATTTCGTATTGACTCGTCAGTACCAAATGTACAATAACTAATGCTGACAACCCAAGCTAGCTTAAGACCAAACTGACTGATATAGCTAACGGGTTTATCATGACCCCGATCAACGGCCGGTGTGCTATTACAAAGCAACACCTGCAATCACTAAAAGAACTTAAATAAAAAAATCTAGTAATACTTAAGACAGACAATGGCTCTCGGACAGTCATTTTAGACAGGGACACATATGCACAGAAGATGTTGTCAATACTAGAGGACCAAACAAAGTTTCAGCAAATAGACACCGTAGACAACGTCACTGAAATAGAAGGTCGCATAGCGCGGCATATTCAACTCATCTTACACATGCGCTTAATCGATGACAAGACATACATGTGGGTTTTCGACACCTCAGCTCTACGGCCTTCATAAAACACACAAATATGGGATGCCTCTTAGGCCTATTCTGGCAATGACCAATTCTCCGTACCATAAATTGGCACGCTGGTTAGTCGCAATCCTAACTCCATTGAAACAAAAGTTTCAAACACATCCTATTAAAGATTCTTTTGAATTGATCAGTGACTTAGAAAACACCAATCTTGCTAATGAGTTGATTTGTTCCATAGACGTTCAGTCACTATTCACGAATGTCCCGCTACACTAGACAATCGATTTTATTGGTGAACTCGTTGAAATGAGCCACATTACTTTGCCTCCGCCTAGTGATATTCTGAGGGAAGCCTTATTGTTATGTACGGAAAACACCAGCTTCCGTTTTCTTGATCGGTGCTACCGCCAAATAGACCGGGTAGCCGTGGGAAGTCCACTAGGACCCATCCTAGCAGACTTTTTCATGTTAAAGATTGAGCGGGAGTTAGCCACAGACATAGCGGGTCTGTCATATTACAAACGTTACGTCGATGATACACTAGCGTTCAGTCGGTTCAAGCAGGCAATAGATAACCTAGTGCAGCGCTTAAATAGTTGTCACCCCAACCTGAAAGTAACGTGTGAATTTGAGACCGACAACTGTTTGCCGTTCCTAGACATACTCATTAGTCGCCGGGAGGATGGATCTATCAGAAGAGCCGTCTATATGAAATCCACGTGGTCCGGTCAATACCTGAACTTTAGTAGTTTCACACCGGTCCATCACGAACGCGCAATGGTGAATACACTATTCACACGAGCACGACGAATCTGCACACAGGACAGTCTTGCGAAGGAATTAGACTTGATCACATCTACACTACAATCTAACGGGTATCCAAAAAGGTTCGTAGAAAGGCATAGTAAAGCGAAACGAACTTCCGAACAGGTGGCCACAATGAGAAAAAAAGAGGGTTTGTATAGAACTGCCCTTTAAAGGTGATTATTTGGTGCAGCAAACAACCCAAAGACTAGTGAATTCGATCAAACGAACATTCAACGCAGCGGAACTCTGTGTATTAGCCCGAACCCAGAAACTGCCCGTCCCTTCAATCAGAGGAGATCTACCTATCGGTACCACCTCACATTGTGTTTACCAATTTACATGTAACTGCAAAGAAAGTTACATAGGCAGAACTGAGAGGTGCTTGATCTCCAGAGTGAAGGAACATTTGCCTAAATGGGTGCAGAACTCTGTATTACGGAAGAACGACAATGTGATTGAAACACGCAAGCAACCAGCGTCCGCAGTCGCAAGACACGTCCTGACCACTGGTCACGTTATCGACCCAATTTGCGCATTCAGAACCCCATTGCGTCACTCGAATCCAAGATTCTTGCGGTTTGCTGAGGCGGTCGCAATCAATCGACTGAAGCCGACCTTGTGTGTTCAGAAACAATTGCTCGTAAACTAGACCCCTCCCTGGACCCAGTGACCTTTCCTAAACCACCAATTGGCTATCCACCCTGCTCCTCTTACTGCTCGATATAAAAAACCCGTTTCATGTTATTGTAAATTTGGTACTGACGAATCAATACGAAATGCTTGCATCTGCCAGTTTTCGTGTTCTAATGGTCATGTTCAACCCAAAATTTATTGAAATCCCTGAGTGTTCAGAAATTTGGTGATATAGATTGGATCTCACTTACATTTGTAAGATTATTAGCCGTACGCACGGATGATCTAGGAAAACTACCTCTCCTTTCGATGGGGAAAAGATGGTAACTGTGTGTGACCCGTTTCTAGTATATTCGGTTGGTAGGAGACCCGTTTTTGTTGACTGGAGACAATACTTGCAATAATGGTTAAAATGTGTTAATTCGTTGTGCTGCTGAGTACCTTTTGAGAGTTTGTTACTGTACCACCCGTCCTTCATTGTCGACTTCGACCCGGAGGGCAGTTTGTTAAGCATACAGGCTAGATAACTTTGCACCTGATTTGTTAAACGCAGTCTGGCTTCTGTACATTATTTCTTTCGTTCTTCAGTTTGGCGCGATCTATACCTGATTGATGACTTTGATGAACTCTTTGATTTTGTCCTAACCATCAATGTATTTCTTCCGTGCTATCTATCAGTAGCTGAACACCGAACCATTAAAATATCACTATTGATGCATATCGTCTATCTGGTTTAGAGTAAAACCTTTTAAAAGTGTTTTTAGCCTTTTGCGTCGACCTCGCCATTTACGATGCATTTGATAAACCGTTGTTGGTAGTTGTGGGTTTGACTCATTTAAGGTTGACCAAAGATTGGCATTATGGTGATTTGCAGATCGCACTGCACAGTACATTATACTGAATGAATTTTGCTGTTGTTGGGTGTTGTACTTCCGGAAGTGGAGTTTCTTTTACGGGAACAAATAAACAAATTCACGAAGATGAGAATTCCATCATTTTGTTTTCTGTATCTGATGTATAACGTGGGTGATCTAATTCTCCACCTGGGACTTTCAGCCGAAACGGTCAAAACAATCGGTCGTAACTTAACTTAAAACAGAATGGAGGATGGTTTTACAGTCAGAAACAACTTAGCTTTAGTAGTTTGAAGTCGATTTCGGGAGGGTTCAGTTTGAAGAGGCTGATCAATAGTCTTGTTTATATAATGTTTCTATAGGTGGCTACGGAATCGCTAAGCGGTAGTGCCTTCAGCTGCCGATTATCAGTTTACCAAACGAGGTTTCTGTTGATATCCGCGAAACATTTACAGCAAAATTTTACAGACCAGGAAGTAAAATTAAGTTCGCTAAAACCTCTGTCCCTTCTTGAAGGTGCATGTCGATTAATTTATATAGGTCAGCACAACAAATCACTTATAAAGCAATGTGTGCTCGGCTGCTTAGGATTTACAGGCAAGTGTTGCTTGATTAGAAACGAATTACCGGGTGTACCGTCTGGGTCAGATGAGATGTCTGTTTACGTTGTGCAGTGCACGCTGATTCCAAGCGATTGTAATGAACTCAAATAGAATTAGAAAGAGGATTATACATCACAATCTGCTTACCTCAATCATCTTCGGGTCTAGGTCGTGCGTTTTGACGTAATCATCCAATTCATCCATAGTAATAACCCCACTGTCATCCTTATCGAGTTGTAAATAGATATTCAGAAATGGATCCATTGTGTAAGATGACCGGCCAACGAAACTTGCTTTAGAACTCTGGGGACTAATTCTCAGATAGCTGAATTATTTTATACACACTTATGTGCGCATGTACACTGATAGACAAACTATGTGCTCGTGTGACTTTTTACCTAAGCACTCACCAAGGGCTTTGTGTAGATTTGTTCTTGTTTTACATGCCAAATGCCATCCTCCAAATTTTACAAGGTTAAACTGCAATCACACTGTTGGTTTAGCCGTGTATTGATCGGGTGAGTGCAACGTTACTTCAGTGTGTGTTACAATGATAGATGACCATACAAATATGGCGCAAACGTCGGAACTGTTCTTTTACGAAATGTTTCTCACATCTGTTGCGATAGATGAGACCCAATTGAAGAAATAGTCAGTACATTAGCAGAAAGTTTTTGTTTTTCTATGACATTTGGGGTTTTGCAAGCTGAGTTACAGACGGATTGTCTTCTTTGTCTTACTCATTTTCATTCTATTTATTACCCCAACTGGTTCATTTCATACATCACCTTTTATTTGTGTCATTCTTACCTCCAATATTCGTTCGATTTCTGTCAGTCTATCCTGAGCCATAGAGTTTGTGATAACATTGAACCCCAGAATCTGCATTAACTGTTTCTGAGCATTACGGAACTAATTGCAAAGTTGGTGCAACACACTTTGGTCAGCGGCATCCAGGTTGCATTTTGTCAGTTGTCACTCATGTAACACTTCCGTCAATCATGCTTCTAACCGGAGACATTAATTTCACAATTTAGTACTTTGGACTGAACAAATGTCCACCTATATTTATGTTGAAAACCATAAAAGACCTGAATATATTCTGCGGATGGTGAAATACATCTCTGGCTCCCACCTCTTGTTGGTGTAGTCTCCATCGTTATAAAAAAGCATAATTCCTGTTGCTCATATCTGTGGCACGAATCACTACACCACTGATTCTCGTAAGCTGGCGAGTATTGAAACAGCAGTGATTACAGTGCGATTTATTTCTCTTCGTTTCCATGTGAACACTCCTCCATGCTAGTTTCGACAAATAATAACCCGGAACAGTGAAATTAACTCGTTCACCAAGGGATTGGCCACCCCAAGTCTGATTCTTCTCCCTAGCCGGGACCTCTTGATTAAGAGTTGGCGGCTGGAATCTTCAAAAGTGACAACGGCCAATATTATTAAGTCGTATAATGATAAGTGGTGTATCATATCAGGAAGTATTACTGTATCAAGGGCCAACCCGAGCTATGACAGATGTATGCAGTTACAGTTAGATTAGTATACCAGCATAGAGTAATTCAATAGTAGACATTTTCTAGCTTCGCAGTTATTGCCTCCAAACGGGGATTAGTGAGAACCTCACCCCACAGAACGAAAAAGTCTGTACTGCAGATCGACTGGAGGAGGAAATGGGTAGACAGATAACAGCCATTCATAAATGTTGAAGAATATCCTCGGTAAGAGGAAAGTACCGTTCACGTTATTATCGCGTAATCCCAATCCGAAACTGCAAGCGATTCATGAAGCATCATCATCCAGTTTTGCGTGCGCAGAAGGTGTTGACGCAATCACTCTCAATGCCATAAAAGCTGATTGTACTATTAGCACCAGAGTGGTAGAAACTGATTGTTTGGTCCATTCACCTGTTATCATTGAGTACATTTTGAAAGTTTTGTTGGTTTTAAAACAGTAACTGATGAGGGTAAATTGAAAGGGTAACATTTCCTTGTTTGACTAGAATGGTGTATTTTTCGTTCAGTTTAAATTTGGAGCTTCAACACCCGGGTGCCAAACAGCTACAATAATGCAACTTTTGACACTAAGAGTCCCGTGACCATCGGCATTGCATAGTTGATTACCGTGTGCGACGTGTCTATTTCAGCAGTGACGCTGTGAAACCCCACGGCCGTCGACGCACCAATTCGGGACTTGTATTTTCTTTGGACGTCGAATGTGAAACTCCTCTGAAAACAGCACGAAACACCTGCAGCTGTACTTCGCGATTCGTTAGGAAACACCACAGTAATGAGATGTCATTACTATCCGAAACACACACAGTCGCTTGAAGCACCAACACTCAGACAACTTAATCACAAACACAGACGTGATTTTTCAAACACACCTGGACGTCCAACCAACGTCGTAATTCAGGGAAGCCCATAAGTGAACACATCCTCCTTAGATATATATCCGTCCCGTATTCCTAGAGTGAAGCAACTAAAATATTTCCACTGTGATGAATACAGCATAATCTGTTCGATGTGGAATAGGTCGACAAATCCTAAATTCACACGGGAAAATGGAAACGAAACGAAACTTTAAGAGCGCTCTACGAAATGGTCGGTCTTTCGTCAGATCGACATTGTCAACTACAAATTCAATTTGTCTGTTCGTACCGCCTTTTACCACCCTACTCTCTCGTCTGTTCTTACGAAGGCAACACTTTTCGGCGGTTATGTGAATGTACTCGGAAGTGTATCAGAAATGGTTAAATCGCCCAAACACATTTGTTTACCATATCATTTGGTCAGTTCAGTGGAACAATTCAACAGACCTAAGCAATTTCTGGGGTGAAAGCGAGACTGGTCAGAGGTTGTGTACTGAAAATCGTAGAAATCACCACAAACTGTCTGCACAAAAGCGCTTCAAAACATTGAATAACTTATGGTCCTGCATGCACATCCGAGATAAGTCGGTTACACAGTCGACTTTTTAGAGTAGTAGTTGTAGTATTAGTCTTTATCATTTGAATGGAATTGATGCTACATGGTGTGTCCTGTACTCTACTAGTGCACTATTGCGTCGAATTCACCCGTGCAAAGTCGTGTTGTTGAGACACGGGCGACAGGTATGTTTGCTTCTCGGTTCTTCTCAAGACAGACCGTAACTCATACTAAGAGTGTTTATCTGGTCACCTGACTATGCACAATCTGCAATATTCTTCTATTTACATCCTTCTAACGTCTATGGGTAAGGTTGTCAAAGAGGACGCGTGCGTGATGATTTAAGATCTTTAAGTCGCACTGGTTTACGTGGGAACGTTACTGGTGTCAACAATTGAATCAAAACTCACTCACATACACTAGGATAAGTGGTACCCATTCAAATGAAGTTTATTTGCTGATAAACAGTTGTCGGTTTAAATAACGCGGATTTAAAAACACCCAAAGTTAATCGTGGGTTTCACGTCCAAACTGAAATTTAACCCATGGGTTATGGGACAGTTACTAAGCCCCATCTAGAGTCGATCTTTAAGCTCAGCATCACTTATAACCGAATACGCATATGGAAACGGTAACTAGGATGAGTCAGAAAAACGGTCGGTAGAAGCTATGGTCTGCGTGCCTCTTATCAGTTACGCACTAGTTCCTAATTGTGGGTTTGGTTGATTGCATCTTTCTGATTGACAGAATGACTGAAATCGGTCAACTGAGCAAAAATCACGACCGAAACTGCTTGAGTCGCACCACTGTTCAACAAGGCACGATGATGTTTACACACCCTATCAGTAAATCGTCTGGTAGTACGACCAGCGTATGATGTTCAATATGAGCGAGCGAATGGGTAAACACAATAGCTGGTTGTGGAACATGGAAGTTTGTCTTCGAACTATGATATGATAGTGGGTGTTGAACGGGAACTCACGCACAACTGAGCAACAGGGTAAGTTGTTTTGGCAGGTTTTCTAAGCTTTTTTGCGTACCCAATAGGAAGTATGTCATTGATAACTTCTAGTAGCCGTTCTTCTGGCTCATTCTGGTTAATGCTTCCATATTTGTTGTGTTTTAATTAGCCTGATGATCAAAGGCAGAAGACAAGTCTTGTTCACTAGTTTACCGTTCTCATGACTTCGGTGGGTATTTTCGAGCGAATATGCATATGACAATTTTGTCGTGCGTGATATGAGGTTGATGGTTGCGTGTGAAGCACGGTTGCCTCAGGAAAGTGTGATCAGATATCGAATCCCTGTAGTAAAATGGCTACTCATTACTTTCCGGCTAGAACAATATGGAAACTTGAACAACTGTTTATTTTCGACAAGGGCTGAATGAAAATTGCACGGGAATGCAAACCTACAGACGAATGTCACTGAATTTCAACTGGTGTTGTTTTCAAAAGAAAAACACTGTTAATTGCAAATGAATCGCATTTTGTACAAGGCACTTTATCTGATGTAGATTGTATGCGTTATAATTGTACCTGTTGATAACAATGGTTTATACTGCTTCCTTTGCAAGTGGTTTTCAAACGTCGAATAATTGAAAGTTCCATCAACACCGTAACAAAATGGTCAGTCGAAATTGTTCAGTTGAAGACGATCTAACAAATAAGTACAACCTATTCTGTGGAGTGCAATATCATATATGAAGTGTTAGACACAACCGGTGTGCTAGACAGAAGGAATCGTTTTTATATCGTTTCATTTATGCTTAGTTTCGAAATTAGTTTGGCGTATATCAGAGAGCACTGTTAAATTCACCGTCAGTGGCCTATTGGAGCAAGTGATGATTAAAGCCACGATACTGACCTTAACACAATATACAATCGATTTCCATGTGTTAGCTTGGTCGGTTGCTCCACCCGTGTTCTCTCTGAACAAGATTATGATCGCTGTTCAGTTGACAGAGCCCTGGTTAATTTCACTTCGAATATTACTCACATTTGATCGCAACTTTCGCAGTCAGATAAGTTTTCCGGACAAACGGTAAGTCTCTCCTATCAAGAGGATTGACTAATCTAAGTATCACTCTTAAACAAATGTATTTGAACTATGTGAGATGATAATTCGTTTGTTCCTGATAGACAGACATTAAAGCGGTGATCAACACCATTGACTAGTAAAGGCGTGATCGGAGTACTAATCCCAGCCGTGAGAAAGATGTGACGAGCTCCGACAAGAAAGATGCTCGGTTCTAGTGATTTTTCGGAAGAGGCTGATGGAATGTCTATATAGATACGACGGCTGCAGTCGACTGTGGATGAGGCCAAACTTGAAATGTTGTGGTAGATGGCCACACACACACAGGCGCCGCACAACGCATGGCCCACTAAACTAAACACACCTAGTTTTCGTACCACCCTGCTGACGGACACGGTTAAGTGTATGACTTTCATTCAGTATCCAGTGACCCCTTAAACATACTCTGCTTTTAGGTTGAATTAAGGTTCATCCAATTTAGTAGAACTTTATGCCCTAAGGAGAAAAACATCATCATCCATTTTCATTTATCACAGGCACCTCACAGATAAAAATGGATGACCAGCTTCTACATTCTGCGCACTTACTATCCAGTTTAAGACAATGTGAGCTTTTCCTTTCACGTAATCCATATGGAACATTACATGATATTGTTGTTCGTGAACTTATTCTATGATTGAAATAGTGTGGATTCTTGTCTATGGTTAGCAGTTTTAAATATGTAGTATAAAAATTGTTGTCAATACAAAATGATACAGTGATCTAAATTACAAGGTTCTATTTAAGTTGACGTGAACATGTGTTTGATAAACAAGTACCGTTGAGAGCGCACTATTGGTTTAGGGATCGATGTCACTCAACTCTGCGTGCCGGTAACTCTCGGCCACAAATCTTATCATCGAGGCGGCGATGTTGAAGTTCATATTTCATAATTTATTTTCGTATTTTTTCAGACACATGTCTGACTGCTTGAAACCAGTAAACTGTCTGGGAATATGCGTCTTTCACGAAATTCTAGATGCCACCATAGGTTTAGAAGGTAACATGAGCTTACCAGATTTAGCTCGAAAGGATTATAAGGAAACCTGAGTAGAAGGGTGCTTCCAGTTACATATTCTGTCATCGATCACTGACGAGATAGTGCCGCAATATATGAAGTAGTTAGGATTGAGAGAAATGAGTAAGACTGGGATACAGACACCACATCCAGTAAAAACTGGTCGAAAAAATTAACGTCTGAGGCGAACATACACCCTCATCTCGAATACAGAGTATCTAGATACCTTACCCTAATTTGTATTTGGCAATCCTCGCATTTTGTTTTGAAGAGGATACTTCAGTTGCATTAAGAGAAGCCTTTCGAAGAGAACTAACTGAAGTTACCTCACGTGGTCGACCACAAGACAGCAAATTGTGATCCCCGACTGATGTTGTGGTTACATGCTCGTTTGTCACCATAGAGTCGATACAAGTATAGCTTTTATGCCGACCAACTGTCACATGTGTTCTCATTAAAAGTAAGAATTACTTCATCCTGGTAGCTGCATAGTCTGTTGGAATCCTGTTAGCAAGCCTGAACCACTAAGTACCGAATTACTTGGCTTAGATATCCAAGTTGACATAGACAACTAATGCTATGCCAGATGATGCCGTACTGCAAGGCTTAATTTTGTAATCCGAAAACAAAACTAGATTCACAGCATATTAGATATATTTCAGTTTGCACTTGTTTACAACCTCCAGAATTATTACACTTTGTCCGGCATATAGATGATACACCAAAAACTAGCTTGTCCTCTGGATGTCTATTTTTGATCACTCAATAATCAAATGCCAAATTCATCCTATTTCATTTGAACCTCAGTGATAACACCAGCATTTGGTTCCAACCAAGTGCTATCATTAAGTGAGGTGGTTCTATGGAACAGATTAGAATTCCCTCAAATATAGCGTCGTCTATATTGTTGCCAAATGTGAACCAGGTTGTGAATTGCAATCACGTGCATTGTGCATCTATTGTGGTGTCTACAACTCTGTTGACTTTAACACTTTCACTGCTGTGCTTTTTCCAACAATTGTCATCTCTTACTCAAATAATATAATCGCCCATTTTTGATCTGCTAGTGCGTAACACTTCTACCTCTGCAATGTGAAATGGAAATCATTATCCCAATACTCAGTTAGACATAGGAACAAGTACTAACAAGACACATCCAAAGTATTTCTGAACGGTATTCGCAATAACCATTCGTAAGCGTTTAGAGGAACATTAGCATTCTCTTCCATACCAGCGATGATGTTTTTACTAAGAATTAAGCTATAGGTTTGCTTTTTACCTGCCGTGTACTTGTCAGTGAGCTGGCGCTGGCTCACTTCACACCCCTGCCTGTTTTTTCGTCTCTCCTCTAGTAGAAATTTGCAGTTATGTTGCATTCCCAACCATCAACTGTATTGCCAGTTGCTACTGAACAACTGCGGTGGGTGTCACTTAAATCGACTTACTTCCCATCACTCAGTAAATCATACCAACAACCTGACTTGGTCGGCTAGATAACATACACGCTACAGTATTACATAAAAGTTTGTGCATCTAAACATGAATAAATAACAGTTTGGTTTCTATCGCTTAACGTGTTAAGTTCTGCATACAACCAGAGCATATGTGTTCGTGTAGCTGGCTAATTCATGCCTTGCATCAGCATCGTCGGTGTAGCTTTCACTCATTTATCTTATGTTTGAGGATGCTCCAGTTATAATGATCTATCTGGCACAATGCGTTCCAACTGGGTGTATAAATGTTGTAAAAGAAAGGCCTTCCTGAGGGGGGCTTGAAAAGGACTCGTTTGCGTATGTCCTCCCGATTTACTTGGTTCACGAGTTACGTTTATATTAATATGCGGTTATTAGAGAAATAGCCTATTTTTGAGGTCATGTGCGTTTGCATGTAATTCACTCTGATTCAGTGAGTCGGAAACAGGCGTCCTTACTGAGCTTTGGCTGTATTGAGGTTACAAGCCTGACAGGGATTGCACTTTCTGTCCACATAATGTAGGCTATCAAGTCAGGTGACCAGCAGCACGATTCCGTGCGAACACAACATGAAACATGATCACAGAAGACAACTGTCCAATGAAAACAGGTACTGCGAGGTTCTGTGTGGGGTAAGCTGAGATAAATTATCCTTCAGAATAAGGCATGTGGTTGCCAACTGATAGGATAACTGCACTGTAATGTTACTTATAAATATTCGTAAAGAAACCACTTGAAAAGTCCTAAGTGTGTTTCAGGGCGCTGTCGGCGATAAGCGGATAGTGAACATTTGAACTGGTACAAAAATAAAATAATCTTGCGTCACGAGATTTTGCGTTCTGCCGTCCAAGGTCAAATTGTGTGAAGTCCTAACATAGCACGCGTGATTTGGCTACTTGTATACCAGTTCACATTAGCACAATGTCCGACCCAGGTTGACAGTAAAAACCCAATTCAATCGGATGTCTTTCAAAACAAGTACTCACCTTCATCCATATGAAATTGGAATGTTGTTCCTGGCAGTTAAGTGTGAGTGTGTTTATTCAAATAGACCTAACCCTTTGGTCTGTCCACACAGAAACAGAATTTTCTAACAACGGAATTTTGTTCGATCAAGCAAGATTCTGTCAGCTGTTAGCCAGACTTCCAAAGGAAGTCATCATGCTGCCCTGCGATGTTGTAGTAAACCAGCCAATGAATCATAAGTACGAAACGTTAAAAAGGCAGTTATTACTCGGGACACACCCTCTGAAAGACTCGACTGTGACAAGTTTTCTACAATCTAAAGCTAGGCGACAAACGTCCAACAACCTTTCTAGCAGAGATGCAACAACTCACCGGCACTTCGCACATGGACGAATCTCTTATCAGTGAACTCTGGCCTGGCAAATTGTCGGAAGCAGCACCAGCTGTAGCTTCTGTTGCTTGTCCACGGACTCATACCGAAACAGCGAGAATCGCTGATCAAATACTGAAGTGTTTCCAATCAATAGTTGGTGGTCTATGTGTACCACGCGGTTCCAACAAACTGGTTACTTCAAAACATAGTCCCAGAGCCATCGATGATCTAAAAGCGGAAATTCAAGCCTTGTCACACGGCCTAAACTAAAGTTACGTTCAGTGACAATCACACTTCAATTCAGTTCGTCCCTATATGCTTGAGCATATCTTGTCAGTAATCTAAAAGCATTCCCATTACTATCAGCATCTAGATAATTAAAGCGTTTTCCACTTAACATATTCCATAAACCCGGGCTATGGCCACTACCATCATCTCCAACACTCAGAAATGTGTGGACATCTGCCCAAACCAAGTTGGTTACATACACTACCTAAATCTGGCCAACCGACTCATGTAATTTGCGTTGCGCCTGTAGGCCGATTTGTCCGTGCACCATCTCGGAGGGAATTTTGGTCCAGGCAAACTAGGTTGTAGAGGGCATCTCGGTTTAAATTGACTGGATGCATTCACATAACAAAGATAGTGACCGCCTACATCCTGGTCACAAGTGATACTAGTAACTTACGTGCTTGTGTGTAAACGTCTGAAATTATGGTGCAATAGGCGAGCAACGTTGAGCCACCTTTCGTTTTGATGAATGTTGCTCATAGTACTCATAAGTAGTTTTGTAGATTTGCTAATTTAGAAGAGACAATAACGGAAATATGGACTTCGGTTGAATTTGATTCGAAACAACATCCTGGGACGGGGTCCTCGTAGCTCCTTCATTATAGCATTTTCCGCATCCGAGCATGCTGCTGCCGGCTCTGGCTCGAATCTGACTGAATTTTAGGTTTTTTGCTATTGAGTTTCTTTCGAATATTTAGGTCGGTTACCATTGTTGGATCAAGCCCTTTCGAATGCCTCATCTAAGTAAGTCAGACACAAGGTGACAAATTGTCTGAAGAAGATCTGATGGTGTCATAAGTCACCCTCTGTATATATTATTTCCGGCCCAGTTTGTTTGGAGGAAACAAGGCATTTGAATAGGTGTGGCAAATTCTGTTTCAGCAGTTGTCCAAAATGCCGGTTGTCATTCTGCTTACCAAAAATCACATAGAGTATTCAGCCATGGTTTAATAGGTGTGACGACCAGACGAACAGGACAATAAATCGCTTAAGTAAAACACAATTCACTGCCGGCCAACATGCGCAGACCGGAAGTGGTGTGTGAAGGGAGTGGTTAACCAACCGGCTCGATAAAATGTGCAGGGATAACAACATCATATATGTCCACATAACGTCACGTTATGTCAGTTCCTGTCAAGAAACCGATAGATTTAGAGAATAAAACTATATCGGAACCGAAAAAGACAGGATTGGTAGGTGGTTCGGAAGACCAGCAATTCGTTGGAAGGATTTTTCTCTACGCAACGAACAACGAAAACACCGTCTTTGTCAAGAAAATGTTTAATAACAAGAATTCAGGCAAGCGACCAAATGCATGTAGAACGGAGTAGAATGTGGGGAGGGGAAGTTGCAAACGACAGTCTTCGATGACGCCGCACAATGTGGTCTGTTGCTGAAGGATACTCGTGAAATTTCAATCCAAGAACTCGTTCGCTGTTACTGCTAACCCTCGGAAAGGTATACATTGACCGACTCAAGCGTCTAAAACGACTGTACATAAAGCACTAAGGAAATACCATTTCAGGCCTTTCAATTAAAGCGTATTCCAATACATGCACTCCAGCCGTACGGATAAACGGGAAGCGTGGTAGTTGACCAGATGCCATATGCATTCAGTCACGTCTTCCAAAGTTGTAATACACTAGTTGAATGATCTCTCTGAAAATTTTATGTAGAGTGAGTATAAAACTCGCTATAATCTTTCGCATTTTACGGAAAGTTAAGCACCACATTTATGGTTTGGGCAGAAGTGATGAGTGCCTGAAAAATTGCATCGTATTTCCTCAGTGAAAAGGTGAGACTGACCTTTTTAGCTACTGAATTTCGGTGAACTATAGGCCATTCCTATTTTTCGTTGTCACAAGAGCACGCGGTTCATGAAGTGTGCCAACCGGGAGTCCACAATTTTTTCTCAAGTGCATGATGCTGCGCCACACTGCTTACTTACAGTACGCTACAATCATAGTATGAACTCTTGTCAGCCATAAATAGGTAGGGAGCAAGATCGGTCTTACATTGCTTCTGAATTCACATAAACGATCCTGCTTATCAGTGTCGGTTATAATTATGTCAGAATCTTCCCATGCCATCGGTATCAGCTAACGTTTATATTTTGTAAGATTTTGTCGTGAATTTTCAGTGTTCACTAAACGTACCGATACAGTTGTCTGGACAAGGGTGTTGAGATACGGCTGTTCCACAAATCAGACTACGTAATCAAGATGCAAACGATCTTTACAGTTTAACAATATGATAGAAGAAATGGACAAAACAACGGAAAGAGACGCAGATAACCAGTAGTCTAAAACGACTGAAAGATGAGGAATTCACAATAGCTATCCAAATTGAACTTTTAAGAATCACATGCGCTAGTATTCCTCGCCTTCATAGGCTAACAAAGATCGATAAGCCTAACTACCCTCTGCGCTCTACTTTGCGCATGAAGAATTCAACGTATCACAATGGCTTGCCGTGAGTTTGGGGGAAAAGTTTTGCTCACAGCCTATGAGATGCACATAGATTCGTGAATACAGCTGGTGAAATCCATGTCGAAAGTAAGATCATTTGTTGTATCGATGTGACCTGCCTGTTTACTAATCTGAAACTAATGGAAACGGTAGTGAAGACGAAAACGTTTCCATCGGCTTGCCAACAGCATATTTGAAAGATTTGCCACTAAAATATACCCATAACGTGCAGTTTATTTTCAGTAATGACATCTGTAGACAAACTGATGGAATGGCAATAGGGTTACCATTGAAAACACTGCTGACAAACATTTTCATAAGTAAACTGAAACGAACAATACTCAGTAGTGCTACAGATCAAATGATTTTCTACCGGCTTTATGTTGATAGCCTATTCGCTATCACAGATTCATCAATCGACATAGCTGATATTTTAAATGGCTTCACCGTACGCCTGCTGATAACTTTCACCTCAGAACTTGAGTCAGGTAAA
>QNGE01001646.1:0-37233 GCA_008508345.1 Paragonimus westermani
ACGACGCCGAGTAAATAAGAGGTAACGAGCCGCAGAAAAAAAACAGTCCAGCGTCTGTTGCGTTCAAATCGCTCAGTAGCTTCACTTCACGTCGATTCAATAAACTAAGACAAAGTCGGATACGCCCAGACTACGCAGAATTCCGGCCTGGTCGAAAACGCTATAATCATATTTTGGAGTATCGGCAGAATTACAGGCACACGACCATCGGGTTTTCAGACCTAAAGGCTGCTTTCGAATCAGTTGCTCGTAACGTTCGCTGCAGATGTCTTATGCGCAACGGAACCCCGAAAGAATAGGGGAATCCGTTGCAATCTTGGTATGCTCAATCCACAAGCGAGTAGAGGATGGGTGGACAACTTTCCCAAGGATTCATTGCTTCCAGTGGTGTTCTTCAAGGGTGTTCGACCTACCCCTTCCCGTTCAATTTTGTTATACAGGGAATACGGGTGAGTGCACTTGAGGAACCCGGTGAACTTGGTGCTGAGCGTTTATTGACATTAGGCTGACCAATCCCGAGTATGAGGGTGACATCACAGTACCTAGCACCTCAACCAAACACATGCAGGCATTGTTAAAAAAAGGTGAGTGACCAGTTCGGTTCGTACGGAATGCGCTTTGCACATTCAGAAAGTAAAACGAAGCACCAAAACAGGAGCTTTCTCGCTTTTACCTTGATTATTACAGACAGTTCCCATGAAGCTGTTGATATCTTCACATATATTGACACAGTGTAACATGTCTGATGAGATATCATGAAGGATACCAAAAGCGTGAGCAGAACAAGCGAAGCAGCATCGNAGAAGAGTATCACTATTTTGGAGCTATCATCAAGTTGAGCGCTACGCCTGCGGGACTAGCTGTTGAGTAATGTATCCACAAAATAATGTGGGAATGATAGCCAGTGATTAAATCAATGGAACAGCAGTTTCTACAAGCCCCATGAGAGATATTCTCGACTTTTCAGATATTGTGGGGTTTTTGTGGATATTAGGTTGCCTGTTTCTTGTCGAGGGGCAAACATGATATCCACTCCCCGAAACGAGCACCTCTTAGGCAAGACTTCCAATTTGGTTGAAAATCACAAACCTACTTTGGTACGATAAGCGATGCTACTAGTTGGAGAAGCGAGAGCTTATTCTGCTATACATTGTGTTATATTCACAATTGAGATAGATTTTCCAAGTGGTCTGTTTCGAACAAACACCAGACATAAGTTTAGTTGTTGTCAAGCTCTCTTCCGTTGTTGACTTATTGGTAGAGTGCATTGTCACTCTATCCAATTGATAGGCTGAATTCTTCCGCGAGATTCCAGCCTTTACACGACAAATTTGTCGTTTTCTCCCATGGCATTCAAATGATTGATTCTCGGTCATCGCATACGTTCTCGGGTACCACATGATAATTGATATTCGACATGTTTGTGAGGAGTCCGTCAGAAGCACATTGATAATTATCTGTGCTTAAGTATCCTTCACCCTTGTGCTTTTGCACATATTGTCCAAGAGTTTTCAGTTATTTCAGTCAGTTAGTGGTCGGCTTTCGCATTGCTAGTCACTTGCAGTCAGTTGATAATCCAGATCAAATATGGTCGGCGCCAGGCTGCGTAGACTTTGACAGGGTCAGTCGCATCAGCCGAAGGTCAAAAAATGCGCGCGTAGTTGTTGGTCAGACTCGCCACATACGATGCTGCTTCGCATGTTCTGCTCACGCTTTTTGTGTCCTTCATGATATCTCATCAGGCATGTTACACGGTGTCAATATGTGTGATATCTACAGCTCCATGGGAACTGTCTGTAATAATAAGGGTAAAAGCGAGTAAGGTCCTGTCTTGAAGCAACGTTTCACTTTCTGAAGGTGCGAAGCGCATTCCTAACAAACCGAACTGGTCACTCACTTTTTTTTAACAATGCCTGCATGTGTTTGGTTGAGGTGCTAGTTACGGTGGTGTCACCCTCATACTCGGGATTGGTCAGCCTAGTGTCAATAATACCTCAGCACCAAGTTCACCGGGTTCCTCAAGTGCACTCACCCGAATTCCCTCTATAACAAGATTGAACGAGAAGGGGTAGTTCGAACACCCTTGACGAACACCACTGGAAGCAATGAATCGTTGGGAAAGTTGTCCACCCATCCTCTACTCGCTTGTGGATTGAACATACCGTGATTGCAACGAATTCCCCTATTCTTCCGGAGTTCCGTTGCTAATAAGACATCTGCAGCGAACGTTACGAGCAACTGGTTCGAAAGCAGCCCTCAGGTCTAAAATCTCGATCGTCGTGTGCCTGTAATTCTGGCGATGCTCCAAAATGTGATTTTAGCGTTCTCGACCAGGCCGGAATTCTGCGTAGTCTAGGCGTATCCGACTTTGTCTTAATTTGGTGAGTAGACGTGAAGTGAAGCCACTGAGTGATTTGAACGCAACAGACGCTGGACTGGTTTTTTTCTGCGGCTCGTTACCTCTTATTTACTCGGCGTCGTAATTTTTCACCTAGGTTATATGTCAGTGGCCTTCAGTCTCTCTCATGCTCTTTGCCCCAGAGGATCTTTCCTGACTGTGAGGTCCCATTGTGGTTGAACACCATGTTACCTAATTCACTTGGTAATAAATCAGTTTTTATCTTACCCCGGCAGTCACTCAAGTCTTCGTATAGCTGATCTACTTATTTCACCTGGCCAGCCTTTTGGATCAATTTCGACATCTTCCAGGAAGCTTAACAATTCTGGATCTAGTTATCATTCTTCCCTAACTGTACTTCACTAATCAGTATGTGAAGATCATTCGGACCCTTGGTAGGTACCACCCCCTAAGTTGACACAACGTGAACCGTACCTTGTCCAACTTGTCTTTCTGACATGCTGGATTAAGGATCTCTAGTGCGAAAAATATAGTAGTGTATCTAGAAATGTTGCTTTCAAAAATTACTCAATATTCCAGCCAATCTCCGCCACATAGGAGTCATCAAACAAGCGAAGTTGACCTGCAATAATCATTTATTGCGCGGCTTTTAGCAGAGGTTATTTATAACTTGCTTTTATGAATGCATGAATGAATGCTTGTATGAATGCACTGGATGAGAATCTCCACCGGTTGGTCGAAGTTTGTAAGTTTTCTTTCTTTGGACTTCAAGTGGTGTCGTCAGCGAATGGAAAAGTAATGTGCCATCACTGTACCGTGCATCTTCTTCATCTGCTCCCGGAATGTAAAACTCTGATGGGAATAGTGGTCCTACACTGTTTTCGTTTCCAGCTTAAAAGTCTTGCAGGATTCCTTAGTTTCAACTCTTAGTTATATTTCGTTGATTACGATGCTGTTAGCATTTGTTCACAATGTAACTAGCCTGGTCTCCATTGCTTTCTTGGTGTCTTCCGAAACTGACAGCTGAGGGACACTATGTCAAAACTCAATGTCCAATTATTTGAAGTGAATGTGTCTTAAACTTAGAAGTGAGTAGATTGGTAACGGAGTGCGTGATTATGGTGGGCTTACTGACCCTAACTCCAGTATCTCCTTAGACGTACGAGCAGCGACATTGGACGTACTCGATGTGTTCATTATGCTAGAAGGCATACTTAGAATTTTTATTTGCCAGCCTTACTAAGGAATAAGATGTAAGATGATTTTATTCGCCTGACAACACAACAGTGTCATCAATATTCCTCTAACCACAGATAAGGCCGTGACAAGAATAATAGTCTGGCTCTTCGTAGCTGATTTGTTAGATTCCACATACACCCCTTCACAGGAATTATCCACTATGACGAAAATATGCTCATTTTTACGGGGCCTCACATTGATTATCTACCACTTACGTGACCAAAGTATAGGCCTACTCGCTCCATGGACCGACAGATCTATTGCGGATACAGGATTTGTTAAGTTTTGGCTTAGTTCTTGCGCTCTTGGACGCTTGGGTTCCGGAAAACCGTAGATAAAAAGGTTCCCATATATTTCTCGCATAGGATCATCATTTCTTTTCAGATGCAAGTGTTTTGTCGGGAGTTTTTAACATTCCTGCATATTCTGAAACGCTTTAGTTTGGTTATGAACTTTTTTCAGAACCCCGTGAATAGTAACTGCAACTGTTCTATAGTTGTCGTTCTGGACTGGTTCACCTTTCTTTTCGAAATATGCAGTTGCCAGTAAAGGTGATAAACCAGATTCTTTAAACTATTTTCCCACACTACACATTGTCGGAGCGTTGAACCGTGGAAGCAATACAAGGTAATAATCATTTTGATTTAGTTGAATACATTAAAGCATGTAAGAACTTGCAGATATGGACCACAAACTTAAAAGACACGCTGCTTCTGTAATGACAAATCCTAGTTTAATTGCGTAGATTGCGACAGTGTTATCGTGTGTGGTCACCGCAAGTTGTTTGCACGAAATCCAACAGACCTGTGACTTACAATTCCAACCGCGTTTGAAACTAATCAGCGCGCACAAACGACTTTTGAATATGATGCAGGGAGTTTTAAGGTCGGATTTATTTCTGGTCTGTGATTCTTATCATGAAAATATACACATAGACGGTCAGATAGGTTCTGTCATATATATATATATATTTGCTTCCCTATCACATCGAAGGCTATAAATAAACTTTCACCGTCTTGAAAAGTATTGGTGACCCCGGTTGTTTTCGCCTAACTGAACCGCGGAAGTTTCTCCGATACGGTTTTATATACTCAAATAGTCTCATTTTATATATTGTTCCAAAGTGCTCAAGTCGAATATTGCCGGATTTTTGAAGCAACCCAAGAAAATCTTGAATTCGTCAATACAATGCTCTGATAGAAAAACACAAAAAGCCGGGCTGAGACGAGTGAACTCTTGAAACCTGCAACGATACTTGATGAGATCCTTGAAAACTATGGTGTATATGAAAGGCTTGATTTCGGTTAATCTTGGGTATCTTTTAGAAAAATGTCCGTCTCCGCATTGTAAGTTTATACTGTAAATTGTATCCAGAAAATCAACAGGCGTGACCATAACCAACTCTCGTAGATACGACCGAAAATAACTCCAAATGTTTTGTAATAATTTGGAGCTGCAATATCGCCATCACTTCCCGTTCTCTAATCTACGCGATTTTGTGATTCCAAAGACCCTCGGATGAAGAAAACGAGTAGTTTTGAGTGGATGTTTTGTAAGGCCTAATACTGTTTGTTATACTGATTTGCTTTAGTGGCCATAAGAATATAAAACTCAATTCGGTTGTCATCAAAATTTCTCAACCGTTGGCCGTATGAACTTACTTATTTATCGGTACAAGCCACAATCAAGCGTCTGTTTAATTAGGCTAGCAAGACACCATTCACTCTTGTGAATTGGAAGTACCGACAAAGTAACTCTTGAATAAATGGCGAATAAACGGGTAAACATGGTCACAGCTTTGGGTCTACTGTGGTGTCCATGGAATACTAGTTAATGCAAGCTTGGCTGGTAATGTAGGAAGGCCTTCATTGAGATCCTTCATTAAGATCCTCGAATCATGTACCATTTTTGGATTCGTTCAGACAGAAACGCCCGTCGCAGTGCAAAGCTGTTATCAGTCAACCTTTAGGATATTTGTTGACATGCACTTCAATCAGTTTCATTTAGTGTTATTTGCTGCATCTAATTGGTAGAACCTAGTTACGCATTTGTCGGATGTAAGCATGTTATGCAATCAGACTTGCTTGAAAAACGTTGAGAACGTGCATGAAATCCGTAGCAACTGCTTTAGTTACAATAAACTTTTGTTTCGGAATTACTGAAGATAGGAATTTCCCTTTCAGTATTGAACTAGTACTTGTCTAAACTGCAATTCATCGGTTACAGCACTGCTGTACCGGCTTCAACCACAAAGTAGGAAGGGTTGAACTTCAACATATCATGTGGTGATATGTCATGCAAAAATGCAATCACTCATAGTACAGCACGAGGTCACTCATGTTCACGTCTGGACACTAAACGTATAAAAAATGACCTGCAGTTACTGATTCGGGTGGAAACACATCAAGAAAAGGAAGTCTTCAGGCAGAGAGTTCTCGATGCATTGGTTAATGTTTCAAGCGGCTAATGGGGTGTTAACTAGTTCACCGGCAAACGAGTTGGCTGAGAGAAGTCAGTCAAATTTGAAGTGTACTAAATACCAAAGCAGACATTCACTTGATTATTCCCAAGCACACTTCAACCCCGCTTCGAGTCCAAAGACAGACCGTACTCGACAGGTATGTTCAGACGGTCGGGCTCAGTTAAGTGGTCGTTGGTTCTAAGAGTGATCGCAACGCTGGGTGAATGAGTGTTCTGGTAGATGTGTGCGCGCTGAGTGCACCTTGAGTCAGGCCAATGAATAGTACCACAAATATCACGCTATTTTTCTACTCGGGAAGCGTTTGCTTGCCCACACACACAGGTTAATTAGCTTCCAGCAACTCATTGAGAAATGCGTGAAGTTGATCACCTTGTTTCCATTCTCATATAATTGCCATTCTACCTTAAAGTCTCAGTATGCTGTGAGGTGCACGGAACCCTGTGGTGTAAATGGTGAGTTCACCAGGTTCGGAAGATTCATTTATTATGTAGTTATTCGAAGTCATCCTCTTCCCCTGTAAATTCACTTCCGTATTTGCTACTACTGTCTGGTTCTCTGTTGATTTTGTTGTTTTTCAGTAGAAGCCCTCAGTTTTTTAAAGGCTATATCAAGCTCACTAATGGCTCCATGAACTCGTTAACTTAGTGCGTTTGCAGTATATATATAGATTATAACTGTCAGCACAGATTCTCATGTATAACTGTGCTCGAATTTCGCTAAAAGCATTTTTGCCAATAATAATATCAACCTATTCGCACTTCACTCCTTATTTTTTACACAATACTGTGCCGGAATCTACAAATGGGATTCTGCACTTTCATATCCACCTGTGCATTTGTCCATTGATCCCTCGTCTAATTAGGATTTTAGTAAATCCTGAAATTCTTTTCCTGTGGAACACTCAGTAAGTGAATGCATAGCATAATGGACCTTTGA
This sequence comes from Paragonimus westermani, assembly GCA_008508345.1. Taxonomy (NCBI): domain Eukaryota; kingdom Metazoa; phylum Platyhelminthes; class Trematoda; order Plagiorchiida; family Troglotrematidae; genus Paragonimus; species Paragonimus westermani. Next base: position 7,017 of record QNGE01001646.1, read on the forward strand.
CGTGTTTCTTTTCATCACCATTAAATCTTGCCATTACTGATTTTGGTTACTCAGCTGAAGCGAGAAGACATTTTTTTTAGGATTGCGTATGGGTTGATACAAAACCTGATGTCCCACGCTTTTGAGTGTATAAAAAACGATTTGGGTTGACGTGCTTTTAGCAGTGCTTGTCACGTGTCTAAACATGCAAGTTAAACCCTACGAAGAATGGTGTACAGATTTGGCATTCTCGTAGACTTTTCAACCAACCCTTTACAAAAACGAGTTCCGATCTCGTTAGAGCCCTTCAATAGCGCATATATCCGAAAAGGCGAGCATTTGAGTTCCGGTCCCTCTTTAGTGAGGTAACCATGCGGATTGCTACCCCATTAGGCTCACATTGTTCGTGAATGAATTATCATGTGGAAACTCTTGGCCACATTCGCTTGTAGAAAGCGTCCAAGTTATGTGATCGCCTCTAGAACTGACACTGTTGATTTCCGTCGACAAGTATTTACGTCTATATATAGTTATGTAAAAGGCACCTTAAAAGTTATTCAAAATTTTGTTATAACTGATCTCGTCATAAGCAGGTTAAACCGCATCAAAATGATGGAACGTTGCAACCACAGCGGTAATTACAGCCTTAAAATCTGCTTTTCACCATCTATATAGCATGGCTGTACGAAGGAAACTCGAGCAACAAAATAAACCTCTTTTTCTCAGAGTAACTTATGGGAATAAAGCTTGTTGATGGTTTCCTACATCCCTTGAGCTTGTAGTGAGTTAAACGCTAAAGATAAGAAACCAGTGGAACTCTTTCAAGTTCATGAATGCATCCAACTAAACACGCCAGCTCCATACTGACCCATATGAAGTGGTCGTAACAGGGCAACTACTCAGCGTTAAAAGGAAGACCAATTTAAACAACCTTCATCATCTTACCACCTAGGCATTATTCCCTTCGGAAGATCGCGGCAAAAGGCTTTGCCGAGCTTTCTTGGTGCACTGTTTGTGATCAGATTTCTTATTGTTATGGCCTCTAGTACGTTTTTCTGACAAGTTTCCTTGCAGTTGTTTGAACGACCTGCTGTTGACACGAAATTTCGTCAAAGTAGGCAACAGTTTGGCACGTTTTATGCGCTCCTTATGTTTTAGTCCCCGCTGCGTCTGGCGGATACCATTTTAAACAGTCCCCTTCGTCTCAGAGAACACTTTATAGTTAACTATACCTATTCGATAGAGGCCGATAGAGCGTTTCGTTGCAATCAGAAATGATGGGCGTCCAACAAGATACTTGTACCAATTCATCTTGCTCATTCAAGTAACTGGTTGTTTCAGTCACAAACAATTTTTCATTGTCATGCAAAATAAATGGTGTGCATTAAAACTGTTTTGGGGACGTGTAGTTAGGTTGATTTATAACGTTTAAAAAGGTGTTGGTCTTACCAAGTTTTGTTTCCCTTTTTTATTGGTGTTTCCTCTAACATACCTTCAAACTTTGGTTGCTGTCGTCGTCTACTGGGATTGGGTATACTAACAACTAAACGGTACAGTTGGGCTCAGCGAAGCGCCCAACCCCGTAACCGGCAATCATTAGTAAGTGAAACAATTGTCAAGTTCTTAGATGTCAATTCGAATGACATTGTAGGATCTTGAAATCATCCATTGCATTTTACAGTACTATTCGTGTGTTGCTTCTTCAGATTTTGGCGTAATTCTAGCAGTACTTATGCGGAAATGTGTCTGAGAGTTTAACTAAAATAATCTGATTCTGCCTTACGTTCGATCGATCACACAGTGGCTAACACTAACTGGCACTAAAATCAGATATTTTTGGTTTTTCAAGTATCTCCATACACAGTCGTTTCAGGGAGTTTTAAACTGTGACCACCCTAGAACCACCTGGTCCCAAAGAGACGTACAAGGTCTTCTCTGGATCCTTAACCCTGATGTCGTGTCAGCTTTTTATTTGCGCGATTAATAACTTTCCAAATAACATGAAGAAATTCGATTACGTCCGACTACATGAGTTTTAACAACTACAAGCTGTATTGTGAACTGCATGTCCCAAAAAGGAAAGATTCACTGCGCACTGGGCCGATCTCTCCAGAAAAAGTATTAAACTGTTCCTCCCAGGTTATCAACACAGAACAATGATATTAAACTTCAGACAAGCATGCGAGAGTGGGAAATATCTCAGGATAACTCTGAAACATATGCTTATTACCAAATTAATTATTTTGAGAATATCTTTTTGATTTTGTTATTTTCATACTCATCTCTGAATACGGTAAACATTTTAGTGTCTTCCAGGAATGAAGATTAGCACATACGTTTAACGCTGCTCGTGGTCAAAAATGAGTTTGTGTACCTATGCCTTCCCTATCGGAATCGACTAGGTGGTGATGATAAATGTTCCACAAAGACTTCTTTTTTATGCTGAGTAGATTGTTCATGGTTGTTCACCAATATAGTGAACATTATACAAGCAAAACAATACATACCACGTTCGAGTGCAACATGTATTTGTGCTATCCAAAACGTGTAACTCGTATCTGTAAGCAACACTATGTGAATTGTGCATCAGTGAAACGGCACCTTAGTCTGTGAAAACTCTGTTGGATTTTGAAAGTAAACTCAGGTTACTACACGATGGGAGGAATTATGAAAACAGCAACCGGTAATGAAATCTGGACAGATGAACACACACACACTGGTTGTAACCGTCAGTTTAGTTTGCCTATTATCTACGATCACGTATAATTACGTTTTTACATTGTGAAGTCTTTTATTCACAGGCTAACTTGAGCCTGGATAAGCTGTTCCCAAATTAACTGTTCATTGCAGAGCCTGGCTTGGAAAACATTGCCTGGAAAATGAGTTGGGTAGTCAGCCGAAGAGATGTCAGGATTAACACCTCCTCCACATTTTCCCCAGAGTTCTATTGGATGTGTTTAGAGATTTGTTAAATTTTGGTCGGGTTGTTTTCACCAAGTGGCGTTTGTTAGTTGAAATGTGATGTGACAAACATTGTTTATCTAACTTCCAATAGTTACGTGCACATATTTGTGAGTTACCGCTCTCTAACAGCATGTCAATAAATGAGTAACCATTAACCGTAAAAGTTGCTTGTGAGACGTATGAATGTAAATTTTGGACGGTGTACTACCGACACTTGAGATTTTGTGACACAAGTTAAGTATTCGGGAGTTCTAAGGTGAAGCTTTAACGACAGAACCTTGCTGTCTTTGGTCATTTGCATCAAATGAGTACATGAACAGGCTTTTCGTAAGGTGAGTCGTGTGTTCTGTTATAGAAAATTTCGGTTACTAATAAACCGCCGTGAACATTATTTTAACATTTTAACATTCGAAACTTATCAGCATCTTCTACACCCACATCTTATCGCCAAGTCAGTTCTGTGGGTTCAGCTGTGGTTGACTCAGTCTCCTCAAATCTACTGACTTGATGTCATAAGTTCGTCCAGGAAAAGCATTTGCTGAAGTTAACTTATCTGTTGATCTCGGTTTCTTCAGACATGCTCATCTTGTTGCTTATTCTGACGCCAAGATTGTTATCATTAAAATCGTATGAGTTTTCTTGCCTGACTGTAGTGTATATAGTTTTGGAATTAACATTCCCTCATTGTTTCCAATCGCCTTGATCTGGAATTCACTAAAAGGTTGCTGCAACTAGTTTACAGATAAGTTAGTAATGTTACTAATAAATCGCACTAAAATACGTTCTCCACCTCGTTCAACCACGTGGTATCAAACAACCGAAGGTCCCGACTTCATTTCACACCCATCAATTTTCTACCTTTACATGTTTAATTAGGTTAATTTATTCTCTCACTCAACGAAAACTTCACTACAGCACTTGGCAAGTGCAACTATTGTATGCCTGAACAACTTAGTGTTAGGTGCTAAAGACAAACGTTCCATTTGATTCCGCTCTGCAACCACTTACCGGAGGAAATTACGACACACCGATTGAACACCAAATATGCGGATTACTGTCTAAGACCGGCGCCTAGGCTGATTGTTAATTCAATGAATAGTAAGCTTGGCCGATTTTGTACCTGAACAACCCTTCGGCTGACAGCCTCGTACATTGAAGGTAACATGAATTGCGCAAACAACTGTGTAACAGTGCACGAGACGATGATAATGTCAGTTACATTTCCCGTTATCTTGATCAACTTGGAATACTTTGTGTTCACAGAAATACATACACACACGAAATATAATGTGTCCCATAAAGATTTCTTTTACGTAAACCACGTTAAGCTGACAGCAGGGGAAAATATAGCCGACAGTGTTGAAATGCCATGGATCAGCCCCAACTGAACGAAGTTGAAAATGTGTTTTCAATAGTTAATCAAAAGTATATTAAACTGCCTTTTGGAAAAAAACGTTGCTTCGAGTCATTTACAGCAGAACTGAAAAGTGTACCGCGTATTCTCGGCTCTTCATGAGAAAAAGGTTTCTCTCGTTTTGAAAACGTACAGGTTTCGTCGGAATCACACAAATATACTCCGTAGGTGACCCGTTGGCTAGCGGCTAGCAAACTGGAACACCACTGTGATACAAATCCTCAGTTTGAAAAGAGTGAGAAATTGCCAGTACCTTGTTAGATAGCAAAGATTCATTTAAGTGTAAGTGCAATGAGAAGGCCACACGTATTGCCCAGTGACGCTGAATACAATAAATGTATACCTGCTAAATACCAAGTGTAAAACTATCAGTTATTCTATTGCAGAAAAACCCGTCAACAAAGCATCTAACAGCCGTAATTACGTTTTATGCGGTTTGTAACCTTTCTTCCGGTGGTATCAGAAAAATAACATCCTATGGAATTCTGTGAAAAATTCGCATTGCTGATGGCGAAATTGTGGCCACAGTCACTACAAACACAAAGGTTTTTCGATCCTCACTTTTCGTTGCTTTATGATTCGACGAAATGCAGAGAATGTCTTTGCCAACAGCATTCTTTTCGAGCAGCCGCGTAGCAATTCAAAATTCGCTTTCTTCCAATGTCCAAGGCAATACATCTACCTTTACTCGCCTGTGGAAACTACAGTTATTTTAAGAAGTGGCGGTTAAGTATTAAGAAGGTTACACAGTGTTTGTTAAAACAGGCCAAATCTAACACAAATATTCAAGAACACTATTTATTAAACCAACAAATTCACGAAGTTTTGCTGGTTAGAGTGAGCATAAGAAGCATTACGAGCTCTTGTAATGACTTTGCAGGCGTCATGATTTTCTTCTTTGCAGGTAGACAGAGAGCTCTTAGAAAGCGAAACATTCTGTAATAAACATGATTGCCTGTTTCGTCATAGTTTGGAAAAAATTATCTCCAGACGATGAAGAAAAGTCAGTGCATCACATGCAGCTAGTAACTATAACAATCGTGGGTACTATCAATCCGTCAAAAACTCGGTTGGAAAATTCACCGTTAATTCGATTTTTTAGTTGGTTAGTATGAAGTCGGTTGGTTTTTGTTGACATTAGTAGGCAGCTCAAACACAGCTGATACACAGTAATTTACAAAATTATTACAAGCCTTTTTACACTAAGTGATTGACATTCACCTTACTGGTGACTGAGAAAATGCAACACTTGTGGCTACTGAGCAAGTAATAAAACCAGTTGAAAATACGTGAGTAGTCATTGTACCTTATATCTCTTGCTTTTGTTCCGCTTGATTCAATAGTTTGGTCAAACACAATGAGGTGTGCCCGATGTTTCGTATTCTAGTATTTCAGGCGATGCATACAGCAAAACTACCCGCGAAGTATTATATGAGTTTGTACAATCTATGTGAACTATACTGTCTAAAAATTGACATTTGCAAAAATCAGATTGAAATGATTAGACAGTTTTACAGCCTCAAAGAACTTCTCTAGCTTTAAATCAACCCACCTCCCGAATTTACATTCATTGCGCATTGAAAATTCAGCGTCAACTTCACACGAACCGTCTTTTTGGAGGCTCGTCTGATTCGTATCAATAAAAGCAGTTCCACCTACATTCATGGATGAAACAATACTTGTTCCAGTTAGTTCATATCCCTACAAAGTCTCGCTCCAGGATTTTCAGGCATTCGGGTAAAAGTGTTTGTAAGACTTCACTTTATCGGACAGGACGTTCTGAGTTAGGCAAAAAAAATGAAGTGAAACCTGATTTATTCGATTAATTAGTGACCAATGCTTTGTTAAATCCTGATACTGACGATCCGAAAATTCGATAGGAGGACATGCTTTCTCTAAACTGTTACTGATCTGTAGACATCGAGCAGTCTTCAAAGAAAAAGTCAAAATTTAACCTGTCCAAATTAATACACACCGTTTATTCGCATGTCCTACGAGAATAAGTAGTCACGGAGAGAATATTTGGAGTTTCCGATAACTAATCAACCATAACAGCGAAAAATGAACACTTTAATCTGGTTAGCAGTAGAGAAACCAGGAGCAGTGTTCACAACGACCTTGTCTGGACGCGTATAAGTGTATGGTAATATGCCGAATTTTATGGACGACCTCTCTGTGTAGACTAGCTTGCGAACATTTTAGTAATACATTCTCTATCACTGAAAAGAGAACGATGTGCTATAAAAAGCTCAACTGCAGAAAATGGCTGAACATTGTTAATTATTTTAATAATCTCATAAATATGAAGATAAGCACAAGTGTCTATTCATTTTCGTCTGCTCAGTAGATTGGAAATCTCAAGTAGTCGAATTATTTGCACTGACAGGTTTCAAGCACTGGACAAGATGCACAGAAATGAGCTACAATTATGGACAGATTGATAGCGTTAATACTATAGTCCATTGTGGGTTGAAAGTCATAGTCTAATCATATAATTTACATATTTATTATAAGATTTATACGATAACATAGTTTACATCATTACGTTTGTGGGTGGTTTCCTCAATGAAAAGACACCTACATCCTGAATGTTGACTGTAAGCAATAGATACTTCAAGATCCACCCTTAAAAAACGACAGATGGCGTCTACCTTGCTACGACAGTTATTTCTTCCAATCGTCTGCTTCCCACACGCTCCATCGTCGAATTCCTCCATTGAAGTAGTTATGGAGTAATCCCTTTCAGCTTCCATATAAATCTCTCGAGTGGCGGTTTTCTGGGCAAATAATCAACCTGCCTGATGAAACCATTATTCATGGCAATTATATACCCTTGATCCATCAGACCTTACTGGATTCTGACAACGGCATTTCCGAGGAATGATAGCCTCACCCAAGAATGTCGTTTCTCATTGCCAAGAGACTGTATTATAATACCCAAAGAATTCGTTCAGTTTCCATTTTTCGCGAAAACCGTGATGCCAAACTTATCCATCTTTTATGGTACGTAGGACCTCAGTTTACACTGACAGCGGTTGCCCAACGAATGTTAGCGCAAAAGAACCCACTACATGGTTTTTACAGTTGAGTGTAAACGTTTCAAAAAGCGAACTGATTAACGAAAACGTATTTTCTGTGTTCAGACGGTGTACACGTTCACCAAAACTGCATTTCACGAAAGTTCAAATTAGTGGTTTTAGACACATATACCACGAACACACTGCACGATTCATGGTAATTCGACGGTTAGATAGTTCAGCGAATGGTCTTTTATTTTCAGATACATTTTTTTTTGGCTGCATTATGTTAACTTTGCATACATTATTTCAAAATGTTCGAAGCTGTCGTCTGTCAAATGTGTGCACTGATTCCTACCTCTCAGAATGATAGTTTTTCAAGTAGAACTATTTGGGTGAGGTGCGAAACAAAGTGACGACAGAACACTTACTGTTCGCTGCGTTGAACAGATCGGTCCCATCCACAATCTACCTGGAAATCATCATTCTCTTGAAGGCCGCTCTTCACTTGTCAAACATTTCATCGTAGACCACACGACTTTTGCCGAAGAATCACACTGATCCCATACACATATATGTATACAAAATAAAACTTTACCCGAAACATTCCTTGCAGCCTGCACAGGCAATGATCTTTTCTATCGTCCCAGGTAGATATTCCGGTGAATGTATTTTGTTCACCAAGATGAACCTTTATTCATTGATCCGTAGAGAATAGTTATGAGCGTCATGACAACAATTCACTGGCAAGCCAATAGGCAGTACATCACAATCAGAATTCGAGATTAGCCATAGTAAGCGTTTTCTACAGTGAACACCACCAACAGACGTCGATGGAACATATTCGCAAAACTGTTCAAGGAAGCTGTTTGTGAATTTTTAATTTTTCAAAAGGGAAACATGAAGTTTGCGTTGCAGAAAGAAACAATCGAAATATAAGGTTTGGTTCAGTGCGGGATGACAAAAGGTGGGGGCCTGTCTTGTGTCCTGCTGCTAATAATTATCTCTCCGAAAGAAAGTGATGAGACCAGAACATGCATATCTTTTCAATATGTGGAAAAACAATTGGTCACGTTGTCAACCTTAGGATAAATACAGTGAATATGAAGTACGTCAGTCCTAGTGATTATAATGTCATCTCTGGGCGATTGAACTGGATCCCTGATCTCAAAGGCACTTAGTGAGTTCACAATAAGGAATTGTCCAAGGTATCACCATGGTGCGAACGGCGTTCTGAAATTGCGATGAAGCCAATAGACCTAACGTTAAACTGTATAATGGTTTTGTCGAATTATTAACGATTCAGATGAAAATAATTATTCCTCTCGGGCTTACTAAATGAAAAAACTGACAAAAATGAATGAGGTTCAATAAAACATACAAACTAGCAAACGAACACCTGGCCAGAGTGAACAGTTACAGGGACCACAAATTAAGTTCGCAATCCATGAAGACTATTTTTTTATTTACGGTTTGTAGCTTAGCAACTGACGTTTTTACCTAAAATGGCAGTGCTGGGTTACAAAAAAGGTAGTCTGCTGAATGGCAATTGACGTTTTCCATACACCTCAGTGATTAACATTGTAATGGAAATATGTTCTGCTGATCGATGCATCCACGGAAAGTTCGTAGCAGGCTACAGTATTCAAGGCTTTGATGTACAGATCACTTTTTCAGTACGCGACGTGTTATAGTCTAGACACTCATCAACTGGTACGCTTGCATCATATTGTCCATAATATCAGTCTTCCGGTGTTATATCGCGGAGCGACAGAGTGGATGTTATTGAACTGGAACGATTCCTGCGACGAAGTGATATGGTACGCACTGTTTTACACCGAAGAGCCGATTCCCCCAAAGCCGACTATGAAGGGAAAACACTGGTCTCCCGAAAACCGAGTTTATTGTCTCAGCCCGAAATTCCGAGTGCCGAGGCCGAAGTCAAAGTACAAAATGCAGCTCTTGCGTTTTCATAGCTCGTCAAGCCATCGGGTGAAAAAAAACAAGCGAACTAGCGTCCATTATGTGAGTCGGCGCCAGAGGTAGAAAAATTGTTGGTACGTCGAAGGAATTCGGCTTTACAGAAAATAGGGTAAATGCTCATTCCAGTTAGTGGACAGTGTTTTGGGGCATGTGACAACCCCAACACCCAGTTATTTCTGTTGTAAGCCTTATGATGCCCTTTCTTTGTATGTGTCCAACATCCTGCCCTCCATGAAAGGCGAAAGGAAAGAAAACACCTGATCGCAGCTGTCGTACTCCCATAGACGTGGAGTTAACAGGATAGCTACTGTCTCCTCGAAGCAATCGGGTGATCGGATCATTGCTTACTTGCGAATGTGGCTGAGCGTTCAAATAGGACAACTCAATCGCGCCTAATTTGAGGGCATTGGTACAATGATGAACAAGGTCGCCTCTCGAAAGTGTGGCCGGAGTTCTAGTTCCAGCTGTGGCAAATATAAGCATTACTGACGAGCTCTAATGAGAGCCGAATGGAATATCTATGGGAATGCGTGAGTTGCGATCAGTTGTGGGTGATGTACAGTCTGTATGAAAACCAAAATCCCCTACAACTCTTCAGAATTGTTCTAACCTCCAAACCATGTCGTCTGAGCATCGTGGACCTGAGTAGACCACGAATTACCTATTTTCAGTTCTGCGTTTACACTGGATCTGTAGCTAGTGCCCGTATAATCTGTCTGCTAGATTGATATCATCAACACCCGATCAAATCAGGGTGGATTGTCCCAAGTGGATTGTAAACCATTTTCCGCTTTCATTCCATCAATTGCACGCACATTTGTATCTCCACCTCAACAGCTCACGATACCACGTGGTGGACTAATTGGTTGGACCGGTAGATCCGGCAGCTAACAGCGTTGACAGGCCAAATTACCGGCTCTGCTCTAAGGACGAATCAACGTGTACTAACATGGTCGATCAATTCCTATATGAGCGTGCAATAGATAAGCTGGTCCATTAGGTTGCCACTGCTTGCGGCGAGTGTAAGCTATCAGTGTTCCCATGGGAAGGAGTTTAATTAGACTGAAATGGGCATCCTCGAGATATTATTCAAGTGGTTGTGGCAACTGAATGAGCTGACTGACAATACTCCAACTCCGAAAGAAAATAAAGCATTATTTTAAAAATAACATGCAGTGAAATGGTCGTTCTATCGTTTTGGCCGACTGATGATTTTATCTGTGGATGGCTAGTTGCATGTGCTCAGTAAAATTGTCTTAATTAGTCACAAAACTAACGATATTTGGGGTAAACCACAATCTTAGGCAAGCAGTGAGACAGACATTCCGCAAATGAGCTCAGCCATATTGAGATCATTAACTTGGGCGAAGGTCACTGAGCTCGTTTGAAAGGTAAAATTTGGCAAGCGGCAAAACTCGCGCTTACCTTGCGGCTGAATTGGGGTTGCTACTGCCAACTAGGAGTGTCGCTCACCCTATTCATAATCGTGACCTACCTAAATGCTCTGTCTCACTTGTAATCTATCAGTTCACTTGCAGGTGCGGTGGCGTCTGTATCAACAGGACAGTTCGGTGCCGACGACAAAGAACGGTTGAAAATATGCGTAATTGGTTGATGCGTGCTACGACGCAACAGAGTGACTGAGACGAAGTCCGACCTCATCCATTGCACATGATGAAAACAGGTCACGTTGTTGACCCCGCCACCTCGATTCAACTATCGCTGCGTAATCCAAATCCGAAATCGCTTGCTTTCCCAGTGGCAGCGCTAATCAATACACGTCGCATAGGCTGTTGACTTACGCGGTTTGTTTACCCTGCAACTTACGTCATTCCTTGTTTCACGTATACTCATTGGATGATGGTTTCTGTTGTTGTTGCCATTCCCATGTTTTATATATTCTAATGTTTTACGTTCATGACTGAAGGAAGTAAACGAAATGGTAACATCTGGCGGTGTGTTGTAGCGTTATTGGTGAACTGGATCAAGACAACTCAGTGTTTTAAATATAAACGTTTCTACAAAAAAATGAATAACTGCAGTTAGCATTAGTCAGCGCAAACCGGATGTAAGAAAAATATGTATGGAACTCGATCTCCCAATTTGTGCGTCTGTGGTCACGTCCTGGTAGCAAGTTTCTAATTGCACTTAAATCAAACTCGATAAACTCGACTCAATGAATACCACATTCACCTTCAAGTGACTCCCTGCCAAGCCAAACTACACAGCATCTAGTAGCCAGAAGCGAACAACGTTATCAAATTAAATTACCACTTAACCATCAAGTTAAGTCCTACACAACTGGCAACACTCCTTTTGAAATCTTTACATGACAAGAAGGAGAGTTATTACAGTCTGCTGCCTTTTGCAAATCGTTTCTATGACTAGCCTATCTTCTGGAAACTCCATCAATACATCTGAATTGTCTTTCTTACAATCGAGTGTAGGCTACAGAGTGTAACCTATTTAACGTTAAATACACGAATCTCATGAATTGTTTCAGTAAGCATCCAAACGTCGTAAGAAATGCATGCATATATATATGTATACGTCATTATTTTCTGCTCAGCTAGAAACCTCGTTTGTTCAAATCGTCAACATTCAATAAGAACCGGGTGGCGCCACTTAGAATGTAACTGAACTGTAGTAAATTATCACTGAAGAATGTGCAGTCAGCTTCGTGTATCAGCTGTTACGAGCAGAATAGAAGTCTGTCATCACCAGCCAATGACAGCAATCACCAGGTACTACACCCAACTCACTTCTAAGGGGTGCTGAATAAAATACATTTGTTTTCAGCGCAATCGCTTGAAACAAGAAATTGAGTCAATAAAGTGGTAACGAATAAAAACAAAACGGGATACCAGTCCCCTAGCCGCTGTTACCGTAATTACAGCCGTTTCTCTGTAAAACAGTGCATTATGATTCCTGAGACTGATTAATTCATTTCGCACATCATTCCGGTTTTGTGACACATTAAATAAGTGATCAAGGCCACGTAGTACACAAAACACGCATCACTAACGGTAATGGTGGTGCTTTGCTTGATATCAAAACCATAACTTAAGTCAATTAGTTAAGAAAACAGAAATATACGAAAAGACAGTACAAATTTACGTACTCACAGTTAATAGTACTGGTACACAATTATCGTTACTTTGAAAATGGTTTTTCAGGTACACGTCCTTCGTGGTTTACCTTCACGTATGCAATAGATCACGCTTGATTTGTTGTGGGATCTTCAGGTTATCGAATTTCACTGTGTACATATTCATACGTATGCCTATCTGAACGATACTCATACACAGTGAAGAAATACTTTCATTCAAGAAGCTAACAAGTCTGCTTTTGGTTGCTCTAAAGTGTAGGCGGCTGCCGTTGGTTTGCTTCCAAGTAACCTCACCCAGTAGACAGAAATAGTTCTGCAGATTTGATAACTTAGTAGTGGTTTGTGCTATCGGTTCATTATTTCGACTTTTCTTAAAGTTTTTTATTCTGTTTAGTATGGGATTGATATATATATTCAGATTTGACATACATTTGGGTTAACATTGATCTGAAACAGCAACAGAAACCGCATGCCCAGATGCGGTAAACGAAGCCACGTGTGGAGTTCAGAAATTTCGCCTTCGGACGTCATTACCAACCCAAGACACTGAGCCATATAGAATCATCCAAACCGCGGGCTGACTGCTCGCCATTAAACCTAGCCAGAATCCAGATATTCAGCGATTGGATCACCTATAAACTAACTGGGAAACATCAATTCAAGAAAAATTGAACAACTGAATCGATACTATTTACAAAAACGTCACATAAAAAGTCTCTATTCGGTAGTTTTCGCATTGACGGGTAACAATACCTTTTTTCAACCAATCGTTCGAGTCGACACACGCTTCATGAGGATTAGTACACTAACTGTTCTTTTCTTGTCGTTATTGTTGTACAATAAGTTTTTGCTTTTATCCATGGGAATACTTCTTACCTTTGTAAGACCGGATGGTGAACTGCTCGTGGCTTTCTAACTTGGTGTAACGTCAGTAAGGGTAGTTTCAAATATACCTCATGAAATTAAAAACGAATTTTTGGATGAGTGGCGATAACCAGTCAACAGATCAAAGTGCTCTGAGGCTTGGCCCGAGGCCGCTCGAATAAGCTCAGACAACATTTGAAACATTCTGGTAATGTTGCGAATACATTAACTGAAAGAAGCTCTCTCTAGCTCAAGCTAACGGATGTCTGCTCAAGGAAAACTATCCCATTCCTATCACTAAACCGTATAGTTATCTTTATATGGATCGAACCAACGTTTGCATTTTGAGAATACTTGTATTATCAGTAAAGTGATCCCCGTTATTCTTGAGTCAAATAACCAATGGTTGCTGTTGATCTAACGAACAAAACAGCAGATTGCATAGTTTATTCATGGTGACTAGATATTTGATATGTGTACCCATACAAAAGCACACTAAACGTACATCCACATGAGTGCGCTCAACTTGAGTATATAACTACAGAACAAGCGACACAGTATATCCCATTCCTTTTCCGAAACTATCCTCGTTGTCTGGTGTTCCTGGTTACTGTGACAGCTCTATCTAATGCGCACTCATTTACTTCGTAGCTTTTTATGTAAATGTATGTGAATGAACAAACCTCTTGGTATATAAACGTCACATGACTGAATATGTAGACAAAGCCCGCAGTTAACGCACAACTTGCAAAAACAAACGCACATGCACACGTTTAAACAAACAAATAGATAGACAAAAAACAATCGAGATACGAAACTCAGCTAAACGAGTCAAATTAGAACGGATGTTTTCGGTCAGATGACAATGCTGTTTCAGGAGGTTGACGAGTAGAAGGAGCAACCGAAAACTGCAGATGACCTGGTACGAATGGATATGCATGAGATGGCAACTTTTCCTGAGAAGAGAGGACAACGTCATATCGGAAACCCATTCACGGAAATCAATCACGCAGATATACCTCAACAAATTTGAGAATAGATTTTCAACAGTAATTTAAATTACCCTCAAAAGGAAATTAATTAAACGTGCTCAAAGTACCGAACAATTTATTTGCGGTGATATAGTAAGGATACGTTTTTATTACCGAGTAATGAGCATTCATTTTAGTGCCTACTGTACAGGTTGATCTGAATCCCAGCTAAGTCCAAACTATTCATAATTCGTACATCAGAGCTAACAAGTAGATTCCGGTCTGATAGATTCTTAAAAAATCCAAGAAGGGAATTACGCACGTCTGTCGAGTCGTTACGTATGATAACGTCAATAAATCGAACATGGCTTGCACAACTTTTGTGAAGCGTACAATCTTGCTGTTATCAAAGCACACTGGACTATTCTATGAATAACAGATCCACTGTTTGCTTATCTTGCGTAATTAATTGGAACTGACTCAAATGTTAGGCTAATTCTATCTTGGCTTGCGTAGGGTTGATACCAGATGGAACATCACTCTCGTCTCTGGACAGTCAGGACCTTAATGTTGTTCAACACGATGACGGCGACGCTTTAACCTTAGGTCGCTTTGCCAACTGGGTTATCCGATAATGACCTTCCAAGTTAGGCGTGTTGGTACCAGATGCAATGGATTTCACATTTCCAATCTGTCCATCCATAAGTTCACCAGCCACATCCAGCCAATCTGTTGATGGACATGTTTCACAAAATCTCTACAAACTAACACAGACCTCAAGCAGTTGCACAAATGTGCTGGTTTTATGCCCCACTAGTCGCTTTTTTAGTTCCAAGAAAAACCAGACCAGTTTATTAAGTCAGAAGAAGTAGCGGAATATAAAAGTAGATGTGAACATTCCGCACCAGACCGACTTTCTCGTTGCCATTGGAGTTACTAACGATTTTTGCAGACTGCGCTAAACTGGACTCAGAAAACCTGACAAAATCCATCTGATGAAAAGAACGCTGGGTAATTCGGATACTTTCAACATATGTGTTGTCGTTACACCTAATCGCCCACATATATCACACATTGGGCGAACAGCTTGAATTCATTTAGGTGTCCCACTTTGCTTTTACTAAAAAGCAAACCGTTATACTCAAATTTCTCCAATGTCACATCGGAGTGACATGACTTTTGGTTGGACGCCAGCTAACTACATCTGAAAAATCTGAAGAAACAGAAAACTAGAGTGAAATCAGCGTTGCTTTTCATATTATGTTAAAAGCAGTGTTAATTGATGACCTTATCTTCGGCCTTCACTATCTTTGTTGTACGGTGGATTTCACTCATTGTGGAACTGATCATACCGTCAGATGACTGTGCTGTACCTGTCCCTAGAAGTGATTACGAGAGCTGTCAAAATGACCCTTTCCAATGGATAGCTAGTCTTCTACACTCTGATATCCATCAGGTTCTCTTGGAATACGTGGCACTTGCAGATTTTTCAAAAAAGAGTAAACCACAATGTGAAGTATTTTTGTGAGCAGCCTAAACTGTAAAATGTGCAAAAAGAACGATATAGTGGAGTCATTTGAAAACATTCTATCGATTATCTAGAATTTGTCGGTAACCAGCCCACCACACAGGTATTTGCAACTCAGCAGTACCGTACAGATAGGGATGAGTAGAAAATTAAACACTGGAAAATATGGAACGATTTTGTGATAACTGAATTCTGTGTTCACTGTTAACAGTGGCCGAGGTATAGTGGGTTCGGCTGATAATTTGTCTACCACACTTCGGCAAGAGTGGAATTAAATAGACAACCTTATGTAAAACTTAATAACAGAAATCCACTGTAGCTATTGCCCACAAGTTTTTGCAGATATTCTTCCAGTATTTTCACTACAGTCCTTCGGGCTTCAGTTTCTTTCATTGTTGCTTTTATGATTGTATGATGCCTTAGGTAGTTACAAACCCTGGCGTCCGTCTTTTTCAGTAATGCCTACGTTTTGTTTTCTGAAACACTTAGGACGTTTAACGAACTGATACCGAATGCTAAGGAAGGCAACCTTTTATTTTGGACATAGTTCCGGAAGACCTGCATGGAGTTCAATCAATCTTTGAATTTCAGTTCGCTGAGTTTAATACAACTCATGACATAGAGGAGCTGCTTGGTTTCTGTTGTCTTTTCTTTCTGTTCAGGAACTAACAGGCAACCACTGGATTCCTGAAATACCAATTGGTCGGTTAGTTTTGTTTCGGTTTGCATAGGGTTTTGCGCACTGGCTTAAGGACCACGTCGGCCAACAGGTTGGAAGGTAACATGATTTATCTGTTACGTGAACAGTCGAACTGATTCACATTCTCCGAAGTACTCTGGCCAACAGGCTACTCCTCTCTCATCCGTGCTGAGTCATCAAACCAACCAGCATCTTTCGCTTGACCTTTGTTAGTTTCCGAATGTCAACATCAACTTTTTCACCTGTAAACTATTCGTACACTTGTCCACATCCTGGCACCAATCGATATTAATCTACTGTTTACATAAATATGAGGCAAACGCGTTGGTAACTGCAACACTGTAATGGCATAACTGAACGTTCACTCACAGAGATTGAGAACGTAACACAATCTAACCAAACATTTCAACATTATACATTGCCCCTATTGTCATTTCTAAGCGCTGATCCCACGAAATAAATAAATTCCCAAAGAAAGACTTTCGCCCACTGATTATCAGTGGGGGATTCTGTTTGTCGGCACTCAAACAAACACCTCAACTAAGTATTTCGCTGGCTTCCTTCTGATGTTACAAAAACGAGGTAGCTCGGGTTCAGTTCAGTTCGGAGTTTCTGACGGTCGTATTGTGCTTACAGACCAACAGTTGGCGGAGATTGTAACGATTAATGAAACGCCTAGACAATTAATTATTTCCCTTCAGACCTACCTGGTGAGCTTTTCTTCACATCTTGAAGTAGTTTATACCTCACAAAATAACATTTTTGATCAGAATCATTATCCAACTTTTAGCGCGGTCTCCCGACTTCTCATTTTACAGATGGCGTATGAGGAATGACACGCCCATACTTGTAATACTAACAACTGAACTATAGAAGTCCTGTAGAAAAATCAAAAACACGGAATATCTCTGAAGAACTTTATTTTGGTCAAAGTAGCCGGTGCTCACTGCCTCTCAGTGTCGTTTGCAGCGAGTTTAAATTTTCAGCTTCCTGTTCTTTCTTGTTAAGTTTCAACGAGAACGAGTAGTTTTCGTTTCAAAAGTATTACACAACATTACTGTGGCCGGTAATACCGGTCTAAACTTACTTGAAGCTATGGGCCCGTCTCTATGATAGGTGGACGGTCAGATCATGTTTATCAATAATTTTTATGAATGCCGTATCAAGGTACCAACTGTGTGAAATTGGATTGCCCCTCATTATGTCCGATGCGGCCAGTAATGGTTTCACCTTTTCGTCAGATACACCATATGTATAAAACAGGACAGAATGGCGATACGTAAAATCGACGTCTACTGTTTCGTAGACACTGACTTCATCCATCATTTCCTCAGCAATTCGGTTAACATCTAATCAATCAAACCTTTATTCCCACAGTTAACTTATTTCCTGTCCATTTCATTTCACCGGATGTAACAGCCGATTCTATACACCACAGTAGCAATGGAATGTGACAGTTAGTGTGTTTACCATGTCAATGCTAATAAAATACTGAATGAACGAATACATACACAACTTCGTTTCCTGGATTTCCCAGCAAAACACCACTCAGATCCGAGCCTTCATATTTGCGCGCACTCGGTCAACTGCATGGATCTGACAGGTGGCACTAGTATTAGTGACAGTGAAAGAAATAATCGCTTTCGGACCATTTCAAAACAAAACAGAAATTGTTACTCAAATTTCATCCAACACAACAAACCACATGGGATTTTGAAATGAATACCAAATGTGTAATATGACAAACTAGCATCATTTCTAATAACATCAGTTACTTATCGATTTTATCGGATTTTTTCAAATGACAGGTTGACTGTTTGTCAGTAAACAGAGGAGACAGTTGAGTACCTAAGTTGTTGCGTTAGTCCTGTTACAAAGTGATATTTGTTCACAAGTATTAGTATATGTCAAATGTTCTCTTCCCAATAACGTGTTTGTTAGAATGTTCCACAAGCTGTTGAATCAATAGTATAGCCTTAGTACGAGCAATTCAACCGATTGACCTTGTGGTGCTATAGTTGTCAGTACTAAGAGTCTACGCCATTGAAAAATCTCATGCGAACTCAGGTAGATAATACATGAAGTGTAAGTATCACTGTTTGAAGCGAAGCTGGACGGTAAGTATGGACGGAAAATGATGCAGAAATGGAATACAAGCAAATAACTATGAATAGTGTAGACCTCAAAATACCCACGAAACCAAAATACCGGTAACAAGTTCTATTCCCAGAGTTATCACGCAGAACGTTTCAGCACACATAGGCAATTAGTTGATTTCGCTTAGAACAGACTGTGATATTAAGCACCAAAATTCTAAGTTGTTGTGAAGTTCTGAAAGTTTGTTGCTGTGTGTCTGACTGAAAAATGATTGTTATCGAGGTGTCTGTTGAAAAGTCAGGCTTAGGTGCGTCACCCGTGTCGACGCAACGAACTGAAGAACTGTAAATTAACAAGGATAAAACTAGTGTTGTGTGTTTTTACACCAAGCATAAATATGGCATGAACAAAACGAAAATACGCTGAACTTATGCATTCATCAAAGTGTTATATGGCATTAAAGGGTGGCACTCTGAGAAGATGGGCGATTAGAAATTCGTGTCAATTACTGTGTCAAACCTGCAGAGGAATAACTGTTCAGTTTGCGATTTCCCAGCTGAAAATTCCGTACATATCTATTTTTTTCGAACAAACCCACAACCAGAAAACTAGCTTTCTATGAGGTAAAATCGAATTCTCATTGAGCACAGATGGGAAATCTTTTGATTAGATTGATTGTTGTTTTAAAGTAAAGGTTAATAAACGTTTCCGTGACATAGCAAAAGGTGGGTTGGTGAAGGTAGTGAGCACTTACAAATATTTTCAGTGTTGAACATCTGATTACCCTCCACTCTCTAACAATATATACCAGTTTACTTTATATGCTTCAGCTGGTGTAGTTTCACTCGTTCTAATGCAACGGTTCTGTTTCGCTTATGGCCAGAAATCACGGTTAATCGTTGTCGTTTTTGCGTAATGGTCATCTTATTCCATCCGTATCTCATCACTTTCGGCATATAATCGTAAGCTAGTGGGCTCACACAAAGCCGGAAGACAGTTACTTCGCCAACCTTGCGTCGTGGAATGACTGCCTGAAACACACAGGCCACACTAGAACAGTCACAAAGTATGTACACACGTGCGCGTCAATCTGCCCTGTGGTTTGGTTAACCTAACCGGCCCTGTACAATGACGTAATCATTTGAGTGAATGTTGAAGTAATCATACATGTAAGTTGAATGCGTTAAACTTGAGACTAAACTCAAGACAGACGAAGCAGCCTCTGCTTCAAAATAATGGGAACTAGTAAAACCAGATATCAAAGAGACTACAAACTAAGAGCTATTGGACAAACCTCAAATGCAATGGGGAATTAGCGTCAGTGTTGGCCAACCAAGATTAGTGAATAAAAAGTGCAATAATGCAGTGGAAGACCAATAAATGTTAGTGGTTTCACAGTGAAAAATGCCTTTTCATGGTGAATTCATAAAAAAACTTGTTCTTTTTTATTTATATGCCATACCTCAGAACAAGTCCGGTTGTTGAAAGCTACAGCGAGAAGGAGTAACAACAGAGTGAACCGTATGCAACAAACATCCCAGACGACCGTTACCAAAAGGAAGTGGGTATACATAAGTAAAAAAACATAGAGGATTGAAAACTAGAATCATGCCCTTTCTACATCATATTCAGACAGATGGGCGGGGATTAACGGACTCTGGTCACCTGCTTCAGCATTTTAAAAAATAGATATATGGCTTACGCAGACCTGATTCTCGGAACGATTCTGTTCACTTTCTATCCAATAGTCTGAATTTGATAGATAAATGTAGCTACAAAAGAGATCGGGCGGAATGATTATGGATGATATTAATCGGGTAAACCTAACCAATTGTGCTCAGTGTTCATTGTGGGAAGTTGACAGAATTTGTTAAAACAATCGGGTTTACACCACTTATCTAAAAATAAACGTATGCGATGTTAGGTTGCTAAATAACCGTTCATTGTTGCTAACCGTGAAATAGTTATCACTATGACGATAACACTGAGAAGTATATGCGTGTGTTAGTAAACGCGGAGTCAACAGGTGGTGTAACAATAATCCATATAAACTCCGCTCAGCGGACCAATGGAATTGTGTCTGGATCACCTGGGGAACTTCGTTTGGCTTGGTGGGTTGGGTGAGTAACTGGAACTAAATGTGAGATTTCTCATTTCTCGGAGTAACTCACGTGGTAGAGCGTTCGATACATCTACCTGTCGCTGTTTCAAATCTTACGGAAGTTCAGTTTGTTCACAATTGGGTCACTGCCAAAAGATTAGTGTTGAACAGGGGCAATAAAGTGAAAAGTCTAGATACGCAACATAGCTTCCGGCTTCAGTTCGTTCTCCACCAGACGTTACTCTGTAAGTTAAAAGAAGGTGTAGAGGGCTTCATCCCGTGCACTTATGCAGTGTAGTTATAACCGTAATTTCAATCAGCTGAGTGTACGTTATGTAATCGGTATTCTACGCTGGTCAGAATTTGCCCGAAAGTAAATGATGCGAAATCAGACTATTTTGGAGATAAGTTGGGCAATGAAATTAGACTTCACGGTGCGAAGAACGATAGACTTGCGAAAGATGGCCTGACTAGGTGTCTGATTCTATAAACATCAACCCCTTTGCAAAAACAAAACGGTTTATATCTGTTTGCTTCTACGTCTGATTATCTCGTTCCTTTTTCGGAAAAAATTTCGACGGGGAGATCCTTTTTTCTTGTAACAGCTGGTGAACCATTTATGCCCTGAAAATCCGTATTACCTGCACATTTGGGTTGTAGGACATAGAACTCAATGGATGATAGCATAATCCTCCAAAAGTTTAACTCAATAGAAATTTTTGAACGGCGATTGATCGAGCTCTGCCAGCTGTGTCAGGATCATTCCCAGTCCATTGTAAATTGGGTATGTTAACAAAATGCCCATGTGAAATCTTCCATAAGATTTTCACGGTACCCTTGTTTTTCAAACAGTCAGCTTGCTGAGCACCAAATTTCTCGGTCAGTAAGTGTTGAAGCTGACGAACAAAGTGGATATTGTTTACATTACTCTGGTAAGACGACTTAAACCTGTCGCACTGTCCTTTATTGAACGCGTTTAGCAGTCGTTAGCATTTACTAGCCCGGATCCCTCTCGTAAACAATTGACTGCAAAATTATGTTACAACGTGGTTATAGGGAGCATACCAAATTATCTGTGATCTCTTTTTAGTTGGGTTCTCTTCAAAAAATACACCGGGCCCCAGACGCTGTGAGTCCTAAGCCATTCACGTATGACCATCCAATTCAGCTTATATCTGGCATGAGCTGACACATCTCATTATCAGATCCTAACCATTGCGTTCATCCACTGGTTGCCCTTAACAATGCGTGGAAGGCGTGTGTTGCCATGGCTGCTCAAGACTTTGAAGTTGTTTCATCAGCCCAAGGTCTTGATAACGTGCTGCAGGTGGTTTATCGTCTTGACCACCACCTTTCTACCTCCAGTTGAGTCCCTACTCTAAGTCTGGATAAACTAAGCTAAGCCACACCAAGATTAAGCCTAATGAAGATGGAAAATAGTGCCATTCCAGTCAACTGCAGTACGGCTGGCTGTTTGTGCACCCGGTTCGACCGAACAGAGTGGGCAGAAATATGCAGCATACCTCCGTTGTGATCAGCCCAGAGGCCACACGGTTCTATATTATGTCCAACCTATCTGCATACTGGTCGAGGTAAGTTTGTCCTTCTGATATACTAAGAAAACATTTAAAGCCGGAGAGTTTCTTTGGTGAAACAGCTTTCCTTTATAACACCGTTCATTGTGGCATCATTCTAATGCAGATGGATACACAATGTAAGTTGATTCAAAAGCTGCATTCGAACGTGAATGGTGTGTAAACGACAAAAATTAGAGCCAGAATTGGCCAAAAGTAACCCAAACGACCTTCATGCCGTTCAGTTAATTCTCTGACACTAACTTGACTTGGAACCTCCTATCTCAATGTCTATGACTGGAAGTAAAAGACAGTCATTGTGTCACCACTCGGTTGAANATAACACCGTTCATTGTGGCATCATTCTAATGCAGATGGATACACAATGTAAGTTGATTCAAAAGCTGCATTCGAACGTGAATGGTGTGTAAACGACAAAAATTAGAGCCAGAATTGGCCAAAAGTAACCCAAACGACCTTCATGCAGTTCAGTTAATTCTCTGACACTAACTTGACTTGGAACCTCCTATCTCAATGTCTATGACCGGAAGTAAAAGACAGTCATTGTGTCACCACTCGGTTGAACTGATCAAACTCACCACCATTTACACTCCACTACTCACAGGTGAGACTTCGGTCGTGTTTTGCGGACGTACACTAGCTCACCGATCAACACAGCCTTGTCGTGAAAACTTCAGCTGTAGTTCGCATCCAGGTTTTTGGAGGGATATGTATCACAGCTAGGATCTGACATAATCGAAACTCAAAGCCAGAACCTTTTTCAAAAGGATGCGGCTGTCACGCTTTTAGCAATCGAGGGTTCGATCACCGACCACTATGTAGATCTTTCATATTTGACTTGTTTTGTTCTATAGCATCACGGTCCTTCAGTATTTCAATATTATCAGATGTTTTCTTGTTGGCCTTGAACGATTTAGACGGTAAGCACCCATCAAGTAAGTGACCCACCGTCTGACACACTTGAAAACTGAAAGTTTCAAGACTCTTCAGCCGCTTCAGTAAGACGGAGTGGCAAGTCGAATTTGGTTAGAACTCATTCCGATTAGCATCGGTGAATTAAGGTCAAGTAGGACAATATCCTTCTGGATCTCTTACTCAATACTCACATTCAGTATGTACGTTCCTATAAGTACAAGGTCACACCTGCATAAACTACTACCGCCCTTCTTTGATCATTTGAACATTCTCATCTCACCTTTTTTCTGAATACAGTATCCACGTAGGTTATTTTGCGTTATGAATGCAAATAGTTCGTTCCACTTCCTTGCATCACGTGATGCTCCGTCGGTTTTCCTGGATAGTCGGAGAATACAATCTACTGCAGGTGGTGATGTACTAATAGCAGTGAGTAGTTTTCATTAGAAATTGAACGATTTTCAAAACTTGAAACATGAAACGGTGTAAAGTAGTGTCCGTCAGAATTGGTGCAAGTTTTACTAGTCTGGCTTTTACTGCTTAACCAAAACAACACTGCGCTATCCTCTAAATGATAGAATGTACATAAACTTGTTTATATGTATTTAGCAAATGACAGCATTAAATAACAACATTGTGTTGTATAAGTGCAGAGGAAGACAGGCAAATCTGATTATTTCGATGTGTCTGATCGTTAGACTTGAACTGAAATGTGGGTGAATAAAAGACAGCGATTTCAAACTCTTGATTTTAGCTACCCGCTACTGAAGTAGCTCCGTAACTGCTGATGGTCTGTTGCAAAGCCGTAATGGCGCTATAATCGTGCAACAGAACTCGCGATTCAGTTAGTCAGGGATGGTGAACAATCCGGCCACTGTTATTCTTTGCATCCAGATAACAACAATACTGGTTCATCATTCGAGGTGTGTGAGAGGACCCCGTACAGCAACAACTATAATAATAGGTGGCTTAGCGCATGACATCGTAAACCGAACTCGAACTCAGATTCCACTACGAACAATGTCCGCTGTTATTTCTTTGGCTGTACTAACCATATTCATTTGTAACCGGAAAATGGAATGCATTGACACGTTGTTGGATTTTAACCAAAATCATTGTAGGATTGTTTGGACGTTAATAAATCGAAAACTGTTTCGTGCATAGGTTTCTGTTTCATGGAAATAGGCAAGTACGTTTCAGAGTCTGTTGTGAGCGAGAAACGCTATTTCTAGCAGGCAGTCTTCATAACACGTCTGCTTTTCTATCATAGTAGTGGTATGGCCCCAGGTAGAATCCTCCGTTTTTTTATAACACGCACCTCATTTTATACAGAAAATTTAGCTTCAAGTTTGTTTCAAAGTCTAAACTAAATTATCAGCTACGTTCATTTACCAGTTGATGTCACTTAGGTAAAAAGTACGCAGTAGAACAGATGGAATATGCCCACAATAGGACAAATCAAACCCGCAATAGTGGTTTATCTCTACAGTCCTTGAAAGAGAGAAAGAAAAACGGTCGTAGGTAAAACAGTTGACCTAGCCCAGTGATAAAGATCGCGCGAGTTCTGAGTTAAAATGCTTTTCTCAAAATTCCGCTTCTTACATGAACTGGACGGTGTCAACCATGGTAAATAGTTTCAAATTATATCAATCTGAACGCAGAAACTGTCTTGCATGGTAGAGTACGTGCACCTTTTGTACTTACACACATCGTACTATACCATCCTATTAATTTGGGACTGCTGAGAATAGGTGACTGAGTTAGCAGCTCGAGTTGTTGCCTTCAGCGTTCGGATGTTTCCCGAGCTCAGCCTTTAGGTTGCAAACGTTTGCTAACAAGACAAGGTAACAGCATTAGTGAGTGAAAGTGTCGGCGGATAAGACTGAACGTTTTGGTTGGTTAAAAGTGGCGTACGTCCGTCTTTGCATGCGACGGTTGGGATAATAAATTACCTGAATTATAAATGGTTACTTTCTGCTGTCATTGCGCCTCTAACTTGAGATCGGATTGTTTACACTTGGTCTTCCATCTGTTACCCTTTCGATTTCACATGTGAGTGTTTGTTCGTTGTCGTTCCTGAAGTTCGAACGGGTCAGTTTTATATACTTTTAAACCTCCACGAGTGACTTTCTGTTGTTGATACTTCACCGGGTTGATCTAGCTCTATTCATTCGTATTGTTGCACGTTCGTGTGTACTAACTCAACAATAATCCTAGCAGGTAAACCGGTGTGTCTCCCCAAAAACCATTAAGTAAAGATAGCTAACTGAGTGACGTAGACAATATAGAGACTACAGAGGACAACAACTTTCACAGCAAAGTTTTGCACAGCAAACCTGGGGAATAAAAAGAACAAACAGACAAGTCCAAGTAGCACAATAGGTCAAAAACGGGCACGACGGTAATGTGTTACAAATGCGAAATTTAATAAAGTCGGAATTGGGTTGAAAGGTTTGAACCGTGAAAGAAAAATTTCTTGGCATAAACAGTGACCGGTAGTTAGCAACATCCGTCATTACTGATAGTAGCCTACTGCATGCTGAGCGGAGACTTACAATCTTCTATCCCACCAGAATTCCTGTCCTTCGAAAAATGTGAACATTAATTAACACAGTTTGCCACATGAATTAAATGCAAGGCTTAAACGTAGTTGAACCGTCTTCTACTTACAAACGCAACGAGAACGGCTGATTCACCTTAGCTGGTACGAAATTCAAGAAGGTCCTGTTTGTTCGCAATATATTTAGACAGTGAGTTCAGTGAATAACAAATAGTGGAACGTTGAACGGACTGACATTATTACTGACCCAACGCCAACCGCATACATTTTACTGATGTAGTCCACGATTTACACCCGAAAGCTTGCAAGCAGGTTGTTGACAAAATCTTCAGGGATTACTCTCATTCCATGATTTTCAGAGTCATAGCCCTATGATAAAGATAGTTGGATTATGATTCTATTTCTCTAAAGCTCGGTATCCGATTGTGCCCACACATTCATCTTATCGTAGATCAATGTGTTCAAACACATCAAGTTCACAAGCTTGTAACTCTAGTCTAAGTTCAACCATTCAAATATTACTGAATATGTGATTGCCCTCTAAAATGCAATGTTTTGCCAATCCCACCCTTTTCATTATTTAAGGCAGCTGCCTGATCCTTGTTCACTTCAAACACGAAACGTCAATGTTAAACTTAGAAGGTACTGAACCGCACTAGCCAGCAAATAATGTTTAATGTATTTGCGAAGATAAGGTAAGGACTCTGTTTGATTTGGTATAGTGAAGACAACGTAGTTCTTCATGTTATTCACAAGAAAACTTGGTTACAGTAGGAAAGTTGAAACCATTTGTGTTCATGTGTGTTTGAGACAACCATTCTGTGCATTTATATTTGTGATAACACGTTGTGTTGCATCACTATGTCATATCAAACTTCTACATAGAGTGTGCCGTAGATATGGGAGGAAAGTGAACTTCTGTTTCAAATTAATTAATGATAATGTGAATTCAGATGCCGCCTAAACAACCACGGCTATATGGACCCAGCGATTATCATTTAGTTGGCTAGAAGGTGTCAGAGCACTGACCACCGATATTAGTGAAACATTAAGTTCAATTATGTTTACGGAGTTGCACAGGTTTGTGTCATGCTAACAGTTGTTACAACTGTACCCAGCAGTAATGCTAAAACGTTAACACAATCACAGATACACTGAAGTCTGTGTATCAGTAAGCTTGGGTAAACAAAGGAGTGTTTTCAGATGCAAAACAAAACAGAGTGAAAACCTAAATTCTTCGGGTCTTTATTGGTTATAAGTCCAATCTTTGGAAAATGAATTACAATACACATGCATTCTGTGGAATGTCGGCTATTGAGAGGATGGCCCCAACTGTTCGTGCTACACCAACCAGCAGATTGGTTTTGAAAACAGATGAAGATATAATTTTTAATATCGAAGTAATACAATGTGATTTAAGTAGAGTGTGATAATCGCACGCAGTTAACCTACTCTTCGAATATTTTCTGCTCAAAACCTCACAATAATTTCCAGTGAACCTATTCGGGGAATATCATGTGGCTTGCAAAAGCTGAGTTTGAGGTGAAATTTTAATCATTTTCAAATATTTATGGACGAGGCAAGTAATTACCCCACAATTTATAAAATCTTGAAATTCCAAAGAATGACTGACAAGGAAAGAGATTATTTTCAAAATAAAGTGTGTGTTACCTGAAAGTGTCGGGATATTCCTGCAGCTGGTTGCACAGGCTGAAACAGATAACAGATCTGTCAATGGATGTTCATCCATTCACAGAGTTACTTAGTTAAGCTTAACATTAAATGTTACAATCAGCAACGCATCACCCTGCCAGTCTATTTATCTAACGCAGATTATGTCCATCGTGTCTTTAGCGAAAGCTTAGTCAATAGTTTTCCTCCCCACTATGAAGAAAACAGTTATATTTTTGCAACTCGAACAACTGTATAAGCTATTATATCTTTCAATCAACCCACTGTCAGTAAATCTACAGACCGGTGTAGATTTCTAACTATAAATCAGACTGAACACGTTAATCTCACTCATAATTATGTGGGTTGTTTTACGATGAAGTTTAAAGGATGTTAGTTGTGTCTGAAAGTTTTCTTCCAGCTTCACATATTTACCTGACTACGTTGCACTAAAAGCCCTCCGCGTTAAAATACAGCTAAATGTGAACACAACACGCTACCTGGTGAATTACTGTTAGAAAGCATCAGCAAAGATACGTATATCACAAGCTAAATGTGATGGGTAGAGGAGAACGTAATGCGCATAATCTGAGTGATTCGTCCCACTGTGTTTAGTGCAGCAAAATCACCGCCGCACCTCTCCGATTTCTATATCATACTGTTTATCTAAAACCATTTGGTAACATTATCTTATTACTGAAACTGCTTATCGTAGCAAGCTTTTTACTAGATAGCAACTCTACTCCCCACAAAATTTCTGAATCACAGCTTTACCGTGTAGCACACGTTGAATACCAAATTTCTGAAAAGAAAGCTCTTGAAATAGATTCAGAAGAGACCAATCGTATGATATCCCTCCGACTAACGTTTCATGCATTCGGACCACCGATTGACAGAGCTGTTTTTAAAAAAAAACATGAAAAGACCCGCGCAGCGAAATTCGTGACTCAGAATGGTGTTACGCGTTGGTAACAAAACATTAAACAGCGGTCACCAGGGTAAGCGCAGAGCAGTCAGAATTAACAGTTATTTAAAAACAGAGTTTTCCATTAAATACCTACACCAAACGATGGATTGTATTTCCGGTTTCTCCGAAAATCACACGGAATTCCTCATAAAACTTCAGTCAGTTATTTCTATTGACATGCCTGGACATGGATGGTGGTGAAGGTCGGTTACTAGATCTTACAGAGATTGCCGGCCTTTCTTTTCAGGCTCCAGCTATTTGGAAGCATGCTTGTTGATACTGGCGGTCGGTTAGCGCCGTGTTCTTCGTATTCAATTCACGAGGAAACTAGTTAAGTTTGTGCACTCTGAACAGAATGTGGATGGCGTATGCTGATGATTTTCAACCCAGTAAGCACGTTAGGTTACTGATTTCACAATAGCTTGTCCAAAACACAGCAGATGCCAAACGCTTCATCCTCACCTTTGATCGGCAAGTCACCTGGAAACCAGAGTTATAAACAGTCTTCTTTTGTAATTATAACATCTCTAGTCTTAAAACTAGTTTACTTAGTGTTTTACGTTCTGTTTCCCGTACAAATCATTAGATATACTGTAAACACATACCATAAACAAAAACCGTATCCCGCAATTTTTAGTATTGGGTCAGTTGTCTGAATTTCAGTCTTTAAACAAGGTTGACGCAAAAACCAGCCGTTACGCTTCCTGACTACGCAATTTCTTCTGAAACCGTCTCAAAAATGTTCAAACAGCCTTTCGTTCGCAATTATTTTTGTTCACTTAGTAAGTTCGACAGTTTAGACCCACCACACAGGTTTTTGTAACCAGCCAAAACAATTTAACTTATGTCATCAATCCTCAACCTGCTGAATATGAAGCGGCGACATCTGTGTTGTTGTGCTACGCAACGCGTTCTTTCAGCAGTCACATATGTTCTTTGTCTTTTCGTTTGTTTTATCGGGATAGTTTTCATGCAAAATATTGTGGCTTAACAAATCTCTGATAAACAACACAGTTGTATGGTTAGGAATGTGGATGATCTGTCTTAAGTTAAATATTCATTGCTACTTACGCATTCATAAAATATCGAAAACCTTGTAGAGTCGTTGAGGTGTTAGGTTGGTAATGAGTACTAATATCAGAAATATCGACAGCAAATAAAGACAAAATATAGCAGACGCATACATAGGGAACGTAGCAGTACCTATGGGACTTGCTACAGTCTGCTACAGCTGCTAATAAATTAACCACAAAACGCAATATCTAGAGCGGAAAATGTAATCAACCCATAGGTTCGTATGTTGTTACACTGGGGTTTATACAAGAGACTTTTGCTTGTGCGTTCTTGTCTCTGTACTGGTCAGTAAAAAATTGTGTTGGACGGTTTGTATATATAAGGACAAAGTTGATAGACTTAAGGGACATTTAAGTTTAATGAACCTGCTGGCTACAGTCATTTCATCAACGAAAACTGAGATCTACTTGATCAACATTCAGTCAGACAGACGCAGCTAATGACCTGTGAGATTGAGCTAGTGTAGTGAGGACACAACATACTACTTACACCACTATAAGTGGCAGCAGCATCATCCACATCATCATAGACAGCAATACATCAGTAGTTCACACTAATGCTTAACTGCCACACAACCATGAACAAAAAGCAAACCCTATATAAGAGGAGGGAAGGAAAAAGAAGGGGACGAGAAGGGACCTAACTACTGAAAATGACTACGTCCATATTCAAACATTCAGCATCAAGGTGCCTACACCTTGCAAACAA
>QNGE01001646.1:44197-84335 GCA_008508345.1 Paragonimus westermani
GCGAACGGTAAATTTCGATTTTGTGTCGATTCCAGGAGGCGGACCGAGTTAAAACAACATTCACACTGGTGTAAGTATTATGGTGCAACCGGACTGGAGCATCCTCAGAAGAGTGTGGCGTGCAAATGTGTGTTTCTGTTCGTACTCCCGTTGAGACTCATAAGTCGTGTGTTGGTTTCCCTGAAATAAACTCCTGTGTCACCCGCCTTCTGGGTTCACAACACTAGTACAGCGGTTAAGAAACGTGTATTGCCGGCCGTCTCTCCCGTATGCGCTGACTGAGGACTAGTCTAAAATTCCCAATCAATTCATCCGTGACAACAGGATCGAACAGTGCATTCCATTGTGAACAATTCTTAATTGTGAAACAATTCTGTCTCCAAAATAATCCGCCCGTTCCACTATTCAGTTCCAGTAAGTGACCTCTTAAACGTTCATCCTCATTTGGTGAGAGGCGATGTGCCAGTGGATGGCTCGGGGTGTGGGGTACTTTGTAGGCAAGAATTAATTCTCTACTGAGGTGTCTGCACACACACAGAATTGACTTGAGTCTGTCAGGCTTTCCGGATAAGGTATTTTCCTGAGTCACTCAGTTCTTCTAGTGTTCGGTCTCAGATCAAGGTTGGTAGGTGTCAAATCTTTCTTAAGACAAGGACGACAGGTCTGTGTGTTCGCTTCCAAGTATGGACGGAATAGAAAAGAATAGACAGGATTGAAAGGTCCCATGAAATATTCCAAGTTGCTCCAGGACTGTTTATGAATTTTTGACCGTGGCAACACAGTTTGTAGACAAACCCAAACTTACCTTCACTAGTTCTTACGTCTTGCGTGCTTGCTAACACGAGCAGCCTCGTGTCACCCTGGTAATAAGCAGCGCAGTTTATGACGGCAAATATGCAGTTGCAAAACTCCAATTTCACTCTCTTCATGTGTTACAAATTCGCTGTAGAAAGGTCTAAGATTCACCTTAAGCTGTTCAGCAAGATCGCGTTGACAGCGGAATCGGTCCTCTGTGATGGCAACCGGGGTACTCAGCCAACACAAGTTCAGTTTGTTCTGATTGGTACGCGTTTCAGGATGGAAGTTTCTGTGTAATCCGTATGTCCGATGTCAACAAAGTGAAATGTGGTGTGACCGTAGTGAAATCCACCTGCCACAAAAAGCCTCGTTATGGTGTGAGTGCAACTTCGAAGCAAGGAGACCAGTTTTGGAAGCAACGGAAATATTTGAGGGTCCAGGCAGAGTACGTGCAACGTCATGGTTCAGGTTGCCAGCGTGACTGGTTTTCTTTCAGGTTGAAGTGGCCGTAGTGATATACGGATTGGCAATCCTGAAGTTTGAACAAAACTGTTAGAACACGAAAACTGGTAGATGCAAGCATTTCGTATTGACTCGTCAGTACCAAATTTGCAATAACATGAAACGGGTTTTTTATATCGAGCAGTTAGGGAGCAGGGTTGATAGTCAATCGGTGGTTTAGGAAAGGTCACTACGTCCAGGGAAGGGTCAAGTTTACGAGCAATTGTTTCTGAACACACNTTCAATTCCTGAAGTTGCCAACTAAGTTCCAGCTCACTAGCCCACCGGTCCTAGGTGTGTGGGAAAACTTACATAATTAGTGCTCCGATATCCAACACCGTGTTCATTTGTATAGAAGCTATATTCTACATGAGCAATAATCTTCCGTCAGTCGTTTGCTTGAAACTTCTACACCCACCACAACAAGCTCTCGGCACGCCCATGCTTACCAGGCATTTTTGAGTAAAGGTCCACATCCTAATTCCACTCATACTGGCACCCATTAAACCACTATCACTGTCGTAACTCAACCCTACCAGGGAAACGCAAAGCATTGTAACGTGTGCAGAAAATATACGTGGTAATTCTTCTTAAATGTGGCCCTGCGAAGTTCATTCCGTCTATTTATCAGACGTTTGAAATCGACACTTAATTGTTAACCTGTGTTTATGTATATATGGAATGTCGCAAAGTGTAACTCTACAAAAATTGTACCGTAAATAATCGTCCTCAAAGACACACCTTGTACCGTTCATAATGGTACATTTTACAGTGTGATAAATACTTTTCCCAAACGAAACGGAGGATCCGGTATACTCTCAGACTTTTTTGCCGGTGTCTATCATAACACAAAAGTTGTTCATCTTTTTCAAAAACAGACTTCATAGGTAAGTTGCCACACTTTGCCGGAATCGGATTTGTTAGTAGTTTACATGTGATGAATAACGTTCGTCGGCATTTTCTGAAAGTGAACATTTACGAACAACAAAATGTGCCCAAGGATGACGATTATTATCCACATTCTTGGAAAGTGTACAGTTTGATATATTGCTAACCGACTGACTTTGTAGATGAATATTACTTGGTGAAAATGACAAAGTATATATATAAATATAAATATAAACTATATACTAAAATAAACCTCGATGGAACTTTTGTTGTTTGCCCTGCGCTTCTTTCGAAATTTTCCCAACGTGTCATTCGTGACAAGATGATAACTGATGCAGGTTACTTTGTAAGTTGAACGATTCTTCGTTGTAGAGTATTGAAGTTATTATATCTCAGCAATATTATCTCAAAACCTCCTTTAGAAAGTGATGACTTCATTTGTGTGTGCTCAACAGCTGCAACACGACAGTGGAATAGACGGTTGAGGTAGAACATTAAAACCAAACGCACACGCAAACTGTCACAGTATTGGCTCGAACTTCGAAAAAGTTGAATGGTTTCAGTAAATTTGGTAAAGAAATGTGGCCAGTTTGGGAGTGACAATATGGATAATGGCGCATGAGGAGGGTGCCGGGAATAGGTAGGTAGAAGAAAATGAGCTCAACCACCGCCTACTAGAAGTGGAGCACACACACTTCAAAATAATGACTGTGGTAGGGGACTGAATACAATTATTATGGGTCGACTACTTGTTCGCAATGTCGGAACGATTCTGAGGGAAGAATGGCAGTGTTTTCTATTAGGTACATTGGAACAGTTAATGAAAGATTTCTACAAGCCAACGTTGTACTTTTGGCGATTGACATCAGCGGTAAATAGTTCGGTCAGACAACGGGTAATATGAGTGGTGAAGATTCCTACACGTTAAGGTTAAACTGCTCTGGAATTTTCAATAACACTTCGGGGAACGTCCTCAATTCAATAAACCTTTCCGTATACAATAAGAACGGACGCGCCATAACAACAACTCTCACTCTACCCTTCATGTTTTTATTAAGGGAAGTGGTATTATTTGATGATAGGTCAGAATTGGACCAAAATGAAAAGACTCCATCAAGTCACACAGTAAGAAGAGGCTTCCACAACAAAGTGGACGTAAGTAGCGGTCCACAATTCTGAAAAGCGCTAACACTGAGACCTTCATAACCTTCCTCAAGTTGCTTTGATCTGACACCTGTTTGCATAGTTTGCGGTATGGTGACCCAAAACTAACTGACACTCATTCCTTTTGGGCGGCTTCTTAGAGCACTTTATAAAGAGCCAAATGGCCACACCCCTATGGATGACTTTGGAAAGTCATTTAACAAAGGCCCGAATGTAGCATATAAAACTGTGAATCAGGTGCATCTGACCTCATACATTTCACTCAGCTCCTAAAATTTGTTTATGCTACTCCGAGATGAACAAATGATCAAGTAACTTGATGGCAAAAAAGGCATAACTCGAAATGCGATGGCTTCAAAGACCCAAGCGAATCAACCGTTGGAGTTAATAACTCTTTTCTAACTATAGTACATCATCTTAGAAAAGAACCCGCCTAAATGGAAGAATCCTGGTGAAACTATACTCAGAAATCAGTAAGAGTCACAAATTATGGCTCTACTCCATATTTTGTGCACAATCCAATACCGGATAAACGAAATAACATACACGATGTATATACATATATATATATATGTGTATGTATGTATGTATTTCCTGACCCTTTCTGCTACCTTGGCGTGGTGGTCAGGCTTGCGTGCTGTTTAGATCCTGAGGGCTGTGCTGACTGTGACTTCGGTCCTTGCGGGTTCAACCTTGTCAGATTGGCCGATGGGGAGCAGCCAGACAAAAAGCAGATGCCTGAGTGTCTGTGGACTTCTATCCATTCTTTTCTTCGGCTTTGTTAGTGCATTGTATGATGAATGGTCTGCCTGGCTTTTCATAGTTGAGCGAGAAATTTGCTTTTCATCCCCATCTTCTCTAGGTTGCACTAACCTGCAATTTTATACTGCAACGCTTCTTGTATTACGCTTCAAAAATCTTTCTTCCTAGTCTAGATCTCGTCATTGCAGCCTCTCTCTGTTTAGTTTCCGAGAAATAGGGGTTTCCCTTTCCTTATTAGCCAATCAACTGGCTAACCAGCATTGGCCGGCTGGACAGAAAGGCCCCACTGGCACACCTCCCGGTCTTATTCCTTCGGGTTTACACTGGATATGTGGTGTGTTGGTGGAACTGCAATTGGTGCAGCGCAAGCCAGTTGCAGTGATATATAAGCGCAGGCGTCCTTTGGCTTCGGTCACTGTGACAGGCTAATCCGAATCGGATGCCGCCAACCATGTATGTATTTAACCCTTGGTACTAATGTCACTCGGTCCAGGGGAAACTGCCCTGCTGCATAACCGGCCAGTAAACTAGGCTAAGTCTTACGCATATTTTTTCTTCCCTATGTAACAACAGTCCATACACTTTACACGATTAATTCTCAATTACCATTCCTTTTTGGCTGTCGTGCTAATGTAGGAAAAATTGGGACGCATTTTATTCTATGAGCTCACATTTTTATCAGTCCGCTCATCCTCTGAAAACTATTTTGTTGAATCCGCGTTATGGATGTGCTGAGATGTTTGCCAGAGTAATTGCTAACACAGGCCAATTTGACCGGAATTGTATTGATCCTACCGATCCCCAGTTTCGTGGTTCTGATGTTAACCCAGACATTCAAATCATAAAAGTCTGCCCATGCCAATTTTAACTGTTCTCAGTGTCGTACTGTCCTGCTGGGTGATCCGCTGCTCAACATCGTTAATCGGAAAGAGGGCATTTGTTGCCCCGGGCTGCGATAAGCTGATGAAAATCACCCGGCCGACTTGATTGCATTAAGCCCGATTGATCCAATAATCTGATAGCCCCAGAATAGATAATTTTAACATTATCTACACTTCTTATGGCTTGAAATGTGTCTGTTGCTCGTGGGCGGTCCATCAACCTGATCCTAACAGAGTATTGCAAAGGAATTTTGCAAACAGTTCATTTTCGCGATTACCGTCT
Source organism: Paragonimus westermani (assembly GCA_008508345.1). Lineage (NCBI taxonomy): Eukaryota > Metazoa > Platyhelminthes > Trematoda > Plagiorchiida > Troglotrematidae > Paragonimus > Paragonimus westermani. The sequence goes on from QNGE01001646.1 coordinate 49,475, forward strand.
AATTGATAGACAACTTTCGTGAACTAGCTGTCTTGTCGGAACCAGGCGTGCTAGGAAGTCAGATCGATGGCCTATGAACAAACTTTGTGAGGCTTTCACCTCCTAGGCCACTTGTTTACCTCCACCAAGAAATCAATAAAGTATGGAAGTCACTTCCCGCGGGTATTTCATTTCTTTACTTCTTTGGCTAAAATCCACCAACCATTTGCCGATGATGACGGTTACGTGCTAGTTCATGCAAGATTTAGACAAAGTAAATCATACGCTTTTCGTCAACAAACCAACCGAGGGACGCCTCTGTGGATTAACACTCTTGTAGTCACTAACAGACCGTGAGATCCAGTCCTCAAAATACGTGGGACTTACCGGGTCCAGTTTAAGAAAGGTGTCTAACATTTCGCTGGGATCAGTCGCTCGCAATACGGCCCAGTTGTTGATCGCTGTATAAATCCTATGGATTTGTAAAACAAAATGTGTCCAAAACATTTTACACTCTGGGACGGATTGCGACACACCCACCATGAGCCAAATATTTCAAGCAAGATTAAATGTCGCACTAGTTAGCCGAAGGTATCAGGACTGGGTGAGCAATCTTCATTCACTAGCTGATGGTATCCTGATTCGTACACAAACCACTACCTATATGATCCGAGATGCAAACACTTGTTATGGACTCTTTTGATTCCATTTTTATCCGGCCATTCCAGCCAGATTTTTGCATGACATTATCCATGTACATCAATGCAGCATTTCGCGGAAGTTTGTCGTTTCAAAAGTTCACTTCGTTCACTCCTCCTCAACCTCAAAACAACTTCAAAATCACTCTGTTTCAGCGAGTCCTAGAAATGCGAAACTGATATATCTTTCGTATCTGAAACTGTTTCTTTCTAAGATATGAACTTAACCAAAATAAGTACCGGTATCTCTGAATATACCACCAACATGCGTAAAAGATTAGTTGTCATTACTGAAAATGGAGGTGGACTAATTATTTTCAGTGGACCAGAAACATGATAATCATTTGAATGACAAAAATTCTTTGATTGCTCTGTACTTTTTCAACCGTTTCGGAAGTTTTGGTGTAATATTCTTCATGAGAGTAAGTAACAGGGATAAATGGCTGGTGTGAAAGTCGGTTAGGGAATAAGTACAGATATTCGATAGAGGTTATCTACCCTATTCATGTTGAAACGCGTGTGCCTTCAAGTACGAGTGGCCGCATCTTTTCTCCCATCCAACCCAAGTCGACTACCTGATGCCGACTGTCTCCGACTGTTTGTTTCGTTCACTGTTCCGGCCTGATCTGGGGCTGCTGAAACCAGTCAGTCCCTGCTTCGTCCCACGGTTCAATTTATACAGGTAAAACATGTTAAAGCAACACGCAAGGGCTAACTTATCAAATCAGAAATAAGTTGAATAAGCGTGTAACATTTTCAGTTGATTGTCTGTAAGGATGGCAGATCGAAACTTGTAATAAGCAACCGTTCGTCTGTAGACAAAACAGCCCAGCTGCTATTGGACGGAGGATTAACTGAGGTCAATTTTGAAAGTGTTGGCGGTTCCGACAGAAGTGAACACTAAGCAAAGAACACATATATATGATTACCCCGTGAACTTATTCCTTATGGGCGTAAAAGACATTGTACATCAAAATATCCTCTCCATCGTGATTGAGGATAATCACTTCTCGGAAGTCCAAGACACAAAGCGTTTGCGCTAAATGTACTTGCTTTCAGCACAAATTCTCTTTGGTATTGGTTCGCATGCATTTTGTCAACTCGCACAAAAATGTGAAGTAAATTAAAGTGAATCCTATTTTGGCTAAACAAACAATGATGCTAATAAGGAACTTGACACAGCTGGTTCCCCTCCTAGATTGGAACATATCAGTAAATAGAGGGACACTGGTAAATGTTATCATATTGCCTCTTCATTACTAAATAACAATAACCGGGAATGCACATGTATAACATGAGGGAGACCTGGGGTGAAGGAATGAAACAGTAAATGGGGTGAAAGGGATCAGCACAAACTTCCGGTTTTATCTACCGCCAGACACACGTTGGTCACGGGTCATCGGATTTTTCTCGAATTGTTGACGATCAGTAGAGAACTCTTGCTTTCAAACAGATTAAGCGTCACTCACAAGTGATCACAGTTTACGGGAATGTGACAGCTGCGATCAATTATGGATGATGTTCATTTTACATAATTTCGAATCAACACTCAAGGACACAGTACGCCATGCTAGTCTGCTCTTTGCTGAGCCGTCCCAAGCCAGTATTATGTGTATAAAAGCATATATGTGAGACCCAGATGCCCATGAACCTAATTGTTTCGCGTTGTTTTCCTTAACCCCATTCACTACTTTATTTCTACGCTCTCATTTCGTGGTTATTGTTATTTGGTACTGAAAAGGCAACCAGCGTCCGTCTTCTTACTAAAAGAGAATCGACGCGACTTTTATTGCGGTTCTACTGCATAATAGGACAATAAATTAGTCAAAACATTGTGAGCTGTATTAGATTACAGCTTTCATGTTTGCGTAAATGATGACGAAATTTTGACTGTGCGCCTAATGACATTTTGTGTGACTGATGCAACCAACGCAAAATTACGCACGCAATCTTCTTGAATGACAAACAAGAAAACTATACACTGCCAAATTTAGTGATTTGTTTTCAACGACCAGATCGTTCATACCAGCATAAAACACGTCGAGACAGTAAGAGATGGCTACAATGGTATGCACCAAACGGTTACCTTGGTAGAAACAGTGACTCATTGTAGTCTTTGAAAACAAAACATACTAAACGAATTGTGCATTATCCGTTAACGGAAAAGATACGCCGACACGGAGTGATACACACACAAAACCACTATCTGATCATCCACTGTTCAGGTTGTTTTGTAGGTTAACTAGACGAATTACCGTATGTTCACGGAAACAGTCATTAATCACAAAGTGCATATTTTCAGACTCAAACGACCATAAACTTCAGTCCGGGTGGTCGGTCGATAACAACTACTTGCCTTATCGACCGGTTCGGCCTTTTGATACTGATGGCGGCTAGTGCTTTCTACCTCTTAGCTAAATCATGCATAGCATATTATCTAAAAGTTATCACATTCCACCAAAGCTTCCTGATTATCAGCATTGTTGGTGTCCATATGTTGTAGATCCAAAGTGACTAGCTCTGACTTGACATTCTTTCGGAGCTTTTCATTGTCTATTACGATTTAGTATTACCAGTGGATATGAAACAATCAATCATCCCGAACCCATTTGGTTACGTATTTGAGCCGAACCAGTTAGCTTGTTTTTCTTAATCGATTTGGTTTCTAATGCTCTTTCCCAGGTTTCGTGTGTTAAAGTAAAAATCCCCTCTATAAAAATGCTTAGAGACATTATTTAGAAAGCAAATTTCTAAAGGGTTACACGCGGGTAGTAGGTGTGTTCACTCCGGCATCGTGAACACTACTGAAGGTTTGTCACAGTCGTTGCCCACACACAAATATTTCGGAGGTGGCCACTTTCTAACAGAAACCGTACAGTCCCACGTTTACTTTGGAAATTAGAGTCTAGTGTCTCTCCTCATAGTGATTCATGCTCAAACATTAAGTAGGTTGGACAGCTGCGAATACAATACGTATCATCATAATCAAAATTTTGCCATAAAAAGAGACGTTTGACATTCTGTTAAGAACTTCTCCGATTGTTGCTCCCCAGCAAACTTTACTAACATCCCCATTTTTTCCCAACATAACCGGAGGATGATTTCAAGTTGTTACTAATGTTTTGTTAACATCCGTGCAAATGTACATATGCGGGTTACCAAGGTCGTGTAGTTTGTTTTATTTTCAACTTCTTGTTTAAAAACCAACATGTAGGCTTTGAAGCTAAACCTTCAAACCTAATTTTTAGCAGGTTCTCATCTCTCGTGCACTTGAAAAAATAACGACGAACTTTCAATCAGTTGGGCTAACAACCGGTCCGTCGATGTTTTTCATATTAGATTTGTTAATGCCATTTCAGTTTAAAATTGACTGTCTTGAAGCGGACAGAAGTGTGAAAAAATGCTGACCAGAAAGCTCTTGATCAAGTAAATGTGTTCCGAAGATTTTGATAATATAAGGTGGAAATCTGGCTGTTACGAACGTTTCGTGCAAAGAAGGCCTTAGAACTGTCAGTGGTGGGCAAAACTTTATCATTCGCGGTGGCGGTTATGGTGAAAGACCCAAACTCCTTTGCGGTGACTTCTAATAACGTGTAGACTTGGATATTACAACCGTCAAAGCTTTCGCACCTGAAGGTTGCGTGTACTGAAGGTTTTCCAGTTTCACCAGATATAGCTTCAAAAGGTGAATAAAAACTTTCGTTCAAATTTCACGTCGTTTCTGATCGCAATTTCATCAAGCACATGTCTCGCTTTCCCAGCTTTAAGTCTCGAAACTTTTATGTCACTTTCGACAACTCAGGAATAATTTGCCCGGAAACTATTTGACATGAGAAGGTGCATCTTGAAAACCATTCAAGCCAAAAGTTATAATCTCATAGATTTGATCTTGAGAAGCGTCTCGGTAAATTAATCCGTCGTCCCAAATTTTGTAAGGAAACTGGTGAGAATTATGTTGAAATGAAATAAACTGAAGATGTCTGAAAGAGGAATGGGCTGAACTTTTGTGTCCGTTTGAATAATCGAACTGTACGGCTTTCCTATCTCACTGCGTTCGTGACAACTCCTGCTCAGAAAACCAGAATTACCATATCAATAACAAAACGAACAAGAGTCAAATCACGCCGTATGAAATCTGGTGTCATTAATAGTAGATATTCAAACGTTACCTACAAATCGACTAAAGCCACTATGTATGGAAGATTCAATCGATTAGGCTGACCACTGGAGATGAGGAAATGACAAACTATCAAGACTGTCTATATCCATTAGTGTGCAGCTCACCAATTGTTAATTAAGACGATTTCCAATTTTCAGTGTAGTCTACGTATAGAGACCACTAAACGGTTTTCATCGTTTGACTAGTAATAATTTTTCTTGTTGTGACAAATCGATCAGGAACCCTATGTTTTTGCTGTAGTATCCGTCCTATTTGTGTGCGTGTACCAGCAGTTGTACCTGCTATGTTGATCAACCATATGGTCAGACGTAGTTCAACATATCCACAGATTTCCAAATACATCACCCATGGACCTCGAATGCACATACACGTAACCAAACGATGACCGGTTTTATGCTCTTCAACAACGCGTAGTTTTACTTTACGTAACTGATGAAAATATAATGAGACTAAAAAGAGTTGTAAAGTGATAAAATGTGGTTCGATGTGAAGGATGTGGCATTATATAACACTGTTAATGTTGTTATTGTTGACTTGTTTGAGAGCAACCCAATCACAAGAGATTATTTAGACGAGACATAGCAGAATGACGAAAAACAATGGAAGAGAAGAGAATAATTAAAGAACAGCTAATTGTGCATTCAGATTTTTAGAAGGAATAATTGAATTCAAACGTTGACTAAATAACATCAGTCACCTTTATATGAAATCACTAGTAGATGATAGTATAAATGTGCGTATTCTTCACAGCTACCTCTCAAACTGACCATTCACCCTAGTCATCAACGGATTTCAAAATGCAACAACCAATAAGCGTATCGTGATTACCTTAATCACTTTCTGTTCACGAAAATTTCTATACTTACGTGTTATGTATGGTCTTCCGTTTTCTTCGCTTCCTTCAGTCTCTTGCTTGAATGATTTGTCGGCGTTCGTTTGTTCTCCATCCTTCCGATGCCACGTACGTTTTATTGTGCTATGACTGACAGTAAAATGTTATCATATGATCTACTTGTTAGAGCTGTTAGATTAGTACGCTGTTACTTTGACCTTGGGTCGTCTTGCCAGACCGTCAGATGGTTAGATTGTAAGGACAAATGTTTACTTGTTTCATTTGATCCTTTCCTGAATTGGATGTCGGTCAATGGCCATCGTTTGCAAGAGCTCGTTTTTATTGGTAACTAGCTTGCTTCTAACTCGTTACTGCAAGGCACTAACCTACGAACGAACAATTTCCAGATTTACAAATAGAATTAATCTTTAATGCATTATGGATGGTGCTAATGGTCACGCTGTCGATTTTGACCTATCGACCATTCCAAGACTGAACTTAACCTCTACACAGCCGTTCGGAGCGCCTTCGTTTGCAGAGTATATCTAGGACATCCAGTTTTCGAATTAGAGCCTCGAACGTTCGGCATGATAGTTGAAAACGTAATGTCAAAAACAAATCAGTAGAACCTGATCACATTAAACGGACTTCCTTCGTTTGGTCACCAGAGATGACTATACAGTATAGCGTACCGAGAACGAATTGAACAAGGTTACATCGTAATTAATTCCCGATTTTTACTCAGTATTCTACAAACGCTCACTATTTTTTCGTCCAAACGAAGTCGTAGACATACACTGCAGAATATACAGAATATCTGACGTCAAAAGAGGAATTTGTCACGTCCAAAAACTTGTTGACATATCAGTCGTGCGTCACAGCCAGTTGTATATCTTTGGGAAAGTCCAAATTACTGGACCAAAGTGGCAACGTTTATGAGATTTAAAGCAACTCCTTCCTTTTTCGATGAGACCAAACTGTGAAAAGTCAGGGCTTCGGCTGGATTCGAAACAGCGACAGACACAGCATGCTTAAACGCGGGTCTTATCTAAAATCATAAATCTGCCACACTACTTATTAGTAATACAGTTCCTTCCTTGTAAGAACTAGGCGTTGAGAAAACGCAAATCATGTGATGTTCTCTGAAGTAAGATATTGCATATTCCGATCACATGAAAACCTAACTAATTTTGAACGTTAAGCTAAGGTTACATCGGACGGAAGTCATGGTTTGAATGATAAAACAGGAAAAGAAGGAAATGAAGATTGAAAATATAGGAACAGTGGCTATCAGGGTGGCCGCAACGTCGACATGAATTGTTTCTGAACTCATGGGGAGGATTTTGACGCCTGACAGCCGAAACCTCAGCAAACTATGGTATACTTTTCCCGTTGTTTCGATAATTCACAGAGAATGCATCACAAACCTTGACGCGGTGTCCAGTGTTGTACTTAGTGTTTTGCTCCTGATGACGCTGAGTGCCTTCCGTCTCCCTCTATGTAAGTCCTTGGCGTTTCAAGCTGTTCCGAGTCACTTGGGAACAATCACCTTGATAAAACCAGACATCAAACAGCCGCTTTATCCAGATCCTAAAACGCTTTAAAACTGTGTATAATACAACGAACTAGAGTCTTAATAACCACCCCGGCTACAAGCAAACAGCCTACATCTGTCCCATAATACTGTTCATGCAAATATCCTTGTAACTGCAGTATGAACTACATATGGAGGACCAACCGACAGTGAACTTCTCGTGTCGGTCTGTCTAATCTCTTAAGCCGTAACTTCCGTCCAATTCACGAAATGTTACTCTAGAAAACTTCACATGATTTACGTCATTTTATTATCTTATTCAAGCCTATGAGACTGGTATACAGCGGGGAAAACTTTAGTGCTCCATTTAACAAAGTGCGGAGACTGGCTTGAAATTAATCCTTATTGCCTTCAGCCTCGTTTTACTGTGGACAAAAGAGTTTTCGCAAATAGCAATCCAAACTGTGTTCACTTAGGTAGTCATCGACAAGCACATCTAAGTAGCTACACCGGTCATCATATCATCAAGAAGAACGCTCTGTGATCGTCGATTGAAGGTGAACATGTCTATTAGTACACAATCATGTCAGACCAAGCATGTCATTTATCCAGCAACAATATAAAATGTTTTGAGTTTGTGCATTCCTACTTCTAGTCGCAACTCCTACCAAACAGATACAACACGCTTGTCATGACTTTTATAATCAACTTCAAGCTATTTATACGACTTCTTTATTTTGTTCAAAATACGCAATCTATGGAGAAGATAAGATAGAAAAAAAACATGTTTTCAGTGTTTGATCAGCAGACTAACTACAACACAATAAATATGAAAACAGCAACTAAGGGAAGTCAGAAAAACGGTCAGCAGAGGTTACGGACGACGTCCATGCTGTCAGTTACGCAATCACTGTTCCAGATTGTGGGCTCCATTGATTGTGCACCAGAGGAGAGTGAGTGTCCGCACAAGCATCTTCTGAGCGTAGAGGTCAGGGTTGCAAAGTCCGATACTAATGGTCTTGGCAACGGTCAACACTCGGAATCGCACCACTCTTGATCGATTATTCATTTGCACCCGCCAGACAATCTGAAAAGCATCCTTCTTACTGACAGAATAATCAGAGCCGAACAAATGAGCAACAATCGCGCTTGAAACCGTTTTAAACACATCACTGTTCAACCACGTAGGATGATGTTCACACACCTTGTCCGACAATCGCCTGCCTCGCAGTACGACCAATGTAAGATGCTCGACACGAGCAAACAGGTGAGTACACACAACAACTGGTTGTAGAGCATGGAAGTTTGTCTTTGAGTTGTGACATGATAACGGATGTTTAACGGAAACTGATGCACAATTCAGCGGCAAGATAGGTTGTTGCGACTGAATTTCTTAGCTCTCTTGAGATAATTTCGGCCATGGAATCTCCCTTGAAAGGAAGATTAATAAACGCAAGTTTCCTATCCACAGAGGGTAGCTCAAATTTCAACTCTACCGCCTGCATCGCCTTCTGAATGAAACGTATTGGGAAGCCATTCTGAATGAACACTTCTTGTAGAAAGTCTAGCTCAGTTTGCAAGGTGTCAGGGGTGCAGATCTTTAACACCCTAACCATCAGGCATCGCATGAGGTTTCGCTTTTGATTTAGCGGAACGAAACTGTCAAATTGAATGTAATGGCCACTCCAAGTCTGTTTTCTCTACACACTTCGTCGGATTGAACCAACTTATTTCCTTACCATGCCAACACAAAATTTATTCGGCCATTGTTGTCTGACTCCTTGGCGACTTTAATACTGCTAAGGGCTGAGCCAAAAGCTACCATAACTTTGTTGGAAGTCTTAGTGACGACGTAAAAAAAATATCATCAACACAACGTTTGCGAAATGTAAACTGTTCAATGATCGATCGGTTAGTCTTCAGTCTGCTCATGAAATAGTTAGCTAACAGGTGACCTAGAGACGAACTCATTGCCACTCCACCTCTCTCCCAGTAACTAAGGGAGCAACATCGAATAAGTATATTCCCAGTAACTAAGGGAGCAACATCGAATAATTATATTCTTGGATTGTTTATGTTCAGATCTTCTCGTTTTCATGAAAATTTGTATGGAACAAGCAGCAATTGCATATTTGTTGACAGTTCAATGCTTTAATATTTAGACTTATAAGTTCATTTTTAACATAATAATACGAACTGATTCCCTGTGGCACTTTTCCGATCCACTAATCCAATAACGTGATGGCGCGTCCTATAGAGCTACTCTTCCGATAAAATCTCACAGATTGGTGTGTGAACTTACAGACGAATGATGGTAAGAAAATCTGATAGGACAAACTTAATAAATCGGAAAGCCCTCAGACTTGAGTTACTCAAGCAAATAACATATAACCTACAGTCATACACTTCGATGAAATTGATACATTTACAAAAACCTGTGAATATTTTGTGAGTTAACTCGATGTTCTGAAAAAAAATAATTTCCTATGGAACAAACTAAAAATAATGACCGCCCACATGCGCAGACATTGCTGAATACGGAAACCAGAAAATCGTTGGTGTAATGTCACGGTATCGGTTTACACGGTACTGTCAGTCACGACACACAACACAACGATATGAAATGAAATCTAATCTGTAACCCTATGTGTACAATGAAGGATTTTTCTCGTAATCTAATGGCTATTAGCCGCTAATCGTTACTCGTTTGCAGTATTGTTTGTCTGGATAAGTCTCATGGAACGAGAGCACACGACTACTGTGCTGGTTTCTTTCACGTGGACTAAAATACAGCCACAAAAATTCTACGTAATATCACTGTTTATTTTAATTAATTAAAATGTCTACCGGTTTATTTGGTGAGGAGTTTTTCGGACGGTACTTACCCCTCATCTACTATATTTACAGTAATAAGATGGGGTGATACCCATCACCTCATAGAGTTTGGTGAAGCTAAAAATCTCCCCTGATCCCCTGCCTCGAGCAGTTCTTGTAAAATTTGCAGGAAACTCACCACCTCAATTTTTAATATGTCTGACATTCATCTACAGACGATTCTTCATTGTAGCTGCGGCTCTGTGTGACTGGCTTTCGGACATCGTAAATATTTCCGGTGGGGAATTAGATAGTTGTACGAAACTGTACTTGTGTGGAAACAACATTTTTCTGGAAATAAATGTCTGTCTAAATAACATTGGCCAACACCTGCCAGACTACTCGTTGTTGTAATATGGTTGTTGGAGACCAGTGTCACGAGTTGCGTACACACGTAGATGACAACCATAGCAACAGCTATCTCATTCAGACAGAGTACCAATGTCTTCGGGTGAATGAGCAATCGTGAAGTTATGTCGATTCATTTGTTCAAGATGTCGCATTAGCAAAAGGGTGGAATTTTCTACATTTCATGGTAATTCACTGAATGTTATACTATCCGTTTACCATGACGTGCAACGAAATTTAGTTGACAAACATTAAAATTCAATGTGTCATTCGATCATGTTCTTTCTCAGCCTAGTGTACCACGTGTATATGTGGTTTGCATTCTGCAGGCCAAACAACCTACTAAACAACAATTCTGTTTACAAAAACCGTTCAAATTGGGCCATTGATGTTTTTGGTGGACTTAAATCAATTGCAGATAACTTCAATGCTTCACCGCTGTTATGTTTTGTGAAGTACGTAGACATGTGAAGTAGTACTAGCACCTTGTGAAATCGGCCGGCCGATTCTGTTTCTCCAGGCGGATCGATAAAAATGTGCTGATGCGGCTGTTCTTCCACTCCGAAAGTACGTTCAGAAAATGAATGCCATTTGATCACACTTCAAGTTACTTTCTAGATGATGGATTAGTTTATCGGGTTGTCTCCACTAAACAAGATGACCAAATAACAGCGTTCGACAGTATGGCTTGACAATGTAAAGCTTCTATTAAACTCTTTGATCTAATGTCAAGAACGGAGCACTAGCTATCAGCTCATCAGTGCCAGATGATTAACATTTTGGACGCTCAGTGACACCGGTAGAAAGAGAACAGAAACAGAATGGACGATGCCGGTTTTCTAAACCACATGTTTTCATTGCAGTAAAATTGCTTTGGAACAGTCTGCTGATTAGAGAAAGTTCAATCAATCAAAGCTCACACACAAGCTATTGCAATCGGTAGTGCGGTCGTTTGGCGGCAGTCAATCAAAAACGGTGGCCAGCTACTAGATCGAATTTGTTTGTAAGAGATGCTGAGTAAAGCAAGTTGTTTGAGTGCTTAAGTAAAGGTCGTTGAATGTAAGAACGAATGGGCCAATCAAGATGTAACACGCTTGTCACCTGATGGTAATTCTTAAGGCAAACATCTGGTCCTCAATAATAGGGCACCTATTCACATGGCGATTGCTCGGTGCTGTTCTGGCCACGGTTGTTGTTGATTATTTTGACTCGACAGCCAACTATGTGACGTTTAACCCTATCCGTAAATCACTTTACTACTCGTTCTTTTTAACACCTTTTCCACTTTGCCACAATCTAACTTGATACAGTTCATGAGCGCATTGAGGATAGGTAGAATAGTGCAACAAACTGGTCAGCTATCTTTTCACTGTGATTTTCTGTTTTTTCATAATTTCTCTTTTTCCAAATTTACCTTAAGACTAGTAAAATCTTGTAAACACACACTATCTTTCATTTGAGTTTCTCTTTTGATCTCACTCGACAATTTGCGGTACTGTTTTTCCCTCGGCAGCTTCATCAGAACAGGAGGAAGACATGTTGCTATATGCTAGTGTTTCGTTCACTTTCATCAGCCGCAGACTTGAAAAGTACAGGTTATAAACGACAGGCGGACGAAGACATACATGTGAAAATTTTCACCAAATATTATGTTATCAAAACCACAGCAACCATTTCAACCACTTTTGTAAGCACAAAGAAAGCTGGTGAATTCTAATCAACGCAACCTCGGGTTCTAATTACACAAAGTTTGCAAGGGTAGGACAGATTGAAAACCCTCTCGCTGAATAGCAGAATACGTCCCAAAATGGTTAAAAACTGAAAAGAAAACAGTCTGAAATCGATGAACCCGAAATTTGAAACCTCTTATCACCGATGACCAAAATGTCTTCGAAGTGACCCACTCAGCTTATTCAGCGTACTGTTATGCAGCGAGAACCCAAAGCTACAGTGAGGTAATGCTGATTACAACTTGCAAAAATGTGTGCGCCCAAATGTGTTTTGAGCTACCCACCGGTTTGCCGTGAAGATGATGACAGTATTTGGTGTGAGTGTATGCGCGTCTATACCTCATTTGCCCGTGCTTGCCTATTATATATAACCTCCATGTTTTACTTTTGCGACTGATGGGAGTAAGCGAAACTTTAATCCGCATCATACCACATGTCTACCTTCTACTCCGATGAAATTGTACAATTTACTTGTCCTGTTGATTTCAAACAAAACACATGGAGACCATAAAGTCTGGCTCCAGAAGGTATACAGACAAATAAAGACATCACTAACAGTTATTCACATGATTTGAACACACCAAAAAATCGGTACATAAGACGAAGTTGCTGGACGTCTGGCAAGGTTTGTCTGTTATGAGATTCCATCCCATTATTGTTGTGGAACTATTCTGCCTGTGTCAAAATTGTGAGCACACCCAAATATTCTGTTAACACAGAACGTGGAAGTCAATCACCGGAGAGCCGATTTAAACAATGATTACATAAGTCATGACGAATGTGCTGCGGATATATTAAAAATGACTGGAAATAAAGTGTTTCAAAATGACTACTTGTTTCGGAACAATATGGTGACCACCAGCAACCACACAACTCACCCTCAAATAAACCACCCCGGACAAACGCTTTTCGCTGCGACAACTAACGGTCGATTTAAGATATCTTAAGGAAAACATCCCAGTGATGTTGAAAGTTGTGATAGTTTGCAATCACCGTTACAAAATCAGTTGATAATACTGATTGCGTTTGTAACCATTTTACTGATGCGGCAAACTTAAGATATCTTTCTGCTATGCACCGGTCTACCGGCAAATGACGTACAGAACGATTTAGTTAGACACAGACAGTATGAATCCATAACAGTATTCACAGTAGGTCCCTTTATGTAATGTCTCATATGTTGACGAAAACAACAAACCAAGAAGAAATCACACGAAAGTCAAGTTGTGGCTACCAAATGGTGTTTGGTTCAGTGTATTTGTTACCATACAACACCCATTTATTGGCGAGGAAGGTCACTGATCGCTTGTGTAAGTCAGAGTATTTTCGTCAGCTCTGGTAGATCTTATCAGCCAATACCACATACAGTAGTTGCAATGCTGAACTTACCGCAATGCACTGTCAAGAAACCACGTCCACCACCCTTCAACCGAATATGTATGTCTTGCTCTGAGGTCCTACTTTGTCAGTAACATGTTATGCGGAAGCGTGCAGATGCAATAACCCATTGTAGCCTATGCCACCTATTTGCCAGACCAACGCCACCCATACTTTACAGCTGATGTTCAAGAGTTGATATTAGGTCAACTAATCCACCACTTTAGTATCTATTCTCATAAACCACTATTCGGTCAGCTTTGTAGTATTTACAATAGAAGAATACGAGTACTCAACAGGTGAAGCCGTCAACAAACAACAGTGTCCTGTTAAGACAGTTGGCTGTTCCATTTTATCTCTGAATCAGAAGACTCATGCAGTTATAGACATTCTACCTCCACTAAAAAAACTATAAGTTGAACATTCACATCGTTGGACAAAATCCAGCATTCAGTGGCCATCGTGACATCCTCCTCACTGTATACCTTACTTTCTCCATTCAAGTTACAGAATACTAAGTGGCCACTGACAAGAAAGTACATACATATATTGCCTGTACCTGGTTGTTTATATTTCTAGACGTGAAAGTAGCCCAGCTGTAAGAAACAGGACTTGCGCAAAATAGAGACAAAGAAGAGCTTAAATAACTTAGAACCACTGGTAGGCTGCGATCGACTAGAGTTAGATGAAACACGCCTAAGCATCTCCTACGAAGTTAGTCCGAAAAATAACTTTTCCCGAAGCTCACTACTGTAGCTTCTCTCCTTGTATATCTGAATAAAACCTGTTTGATTCGCAAAACTATTTGGTTCTTACAAAACCGTGCCGAAGGAAGTGTATGGATTGTTCTCAGTTTGAGTAAACGTAATTCCTATATTCTTAGTTTTGTGGATTTAATGAACGGGGAATACCAGGTACCGATTCTGTAATTACTCTGTTTGGTAGATATGGTCAGTAGTGTAGCCATATACCAATTCCTTTTACACTGATCTACCTAATCAATGTTTCAACTAATATTAGTTCTCACTCTTAAAACGCACACTTCACTCCATATCGAATACTGCTCAGTCCAATTTAGCGGATAACTTCAGCGAATGTCTGAAAAAATGTAAGCACCAATTTGGAATCAACCACATCTGGTTCCAACCTGCGTATCTGAATAGTCAGTTCAGCTCACTTTTAAACAGAAACGTTAGACATAGATTTTGCGTTCAACATGATTCATCACTGGTGGTGCGCCCATGACCTGACCGAGGTTCGAATTCCAACCGTTACGCCTATGGGGCTATCGCTCTGCCAATTACCACATATCAAGCAGACTAGTGAAAAGGCCAGTCACGTTTGCCCATGATCAGTGTCGAAATAGTCCTACTTCAGTCTGTAAAAACACCTATCTAACCCATGCGGAAAATGCCATTGAATGATTATAACTACGGTTGGTCGGGAAATGAGTAAGGTTAACATGTTACGTCTTGTGTCAATCGGTTGGCAGAGGAGGACCTTTTCACAAATGGCATTCACTAAGACAACGAAACTGATAGAGCCGAAATGTCATGCATGTCGAACATCCGTTCATGTGACATTTTCGATGTTAGGGTGACCTTTCTTGACATTTTTTGATGTCATATCTCCTCCAACAACAAACACCGTTCGCACACTGCAAAATGTCTTTTGATGGGTGTATGTTTTTTTGAAACGCGCAATATTTCCTCTCATCAAAATCTGATCAATTCGGGTATGACAGAACAACTGAGACAACATCAAATTGTGAGAACTGTTGGAAGGTTTTAGCAATCATGAGTGATACTGGTATCCCCACAAAACTATTCTTAATATCTACTACTAATATGCTACCCATAATATATATCTATCGAATGTGCCAGGGAACCTCCAAAAGGAGTAGACGGCTAAATGACTATGGCTTTAGCTTGTGATAATTGGGCAACTGTGAGGAGTACGTTTCAAAGTAAACAGCAGGAACATTTGCATGTTGTTGAAAGCAAGACACCAGAAATGAAACAAACTAATCGATGTTGTACCATCCAGTATTTTCTGCAGTTAAGCGATATGGTTGCACGTTGGTTGAGATGCTGTTAACCAGTATAGGTTTAGTTAACTAACAGCTATCCCAACACAGACACTGTTGAATAGGTGAAAGCTTTAGTAAGCTTCGTCTTATCTGAGCACTAGCAAAATTTTAAAATAGCGATAAACAGAAAATGAGCGTGTTTTACTAAATGTAATTCACCTAGTTACTTGAATCAATCTTTGTCAGATGATAACTTGAAGAAGAAAAGTGACAATGTGCAACTCAATTTTCCATGTAGATGAAATTAGCTGCAATGTGAGTTTGTAAAGATGTTGAGGAATGTTACTGGGGCATGGCGCAAACTTGTTTATTGTTTTGTTCATTTTTAAGTACTTTTATATTGAGCTCCAAAACTGAGCAAGAACGCTGGCCTGTTTCTGAATTTTGGCTGAAAGGCTAGTTTCAATTTGGAGTTACTTTATTCCGGTGAGCACTTTTAGATCCCGGGGTTCCAGTGGGAAACCTCGGTATCCGCTCTGCGTACAAGTTGGCGGCAGGTCGCGTCTGTAGATGTTCGCCCACTAGGATCTGAACTCGGTGGATTGGTATCATTTTTGCGTGATTTGAGGAACAAAACCAATTTTTACTAGCTTTCTTGTCAGCTTACTTAGTCGAATGTAAATGAAGTTTGATCTTTATGGAGGGACCTGTGAAATCTCGTCACGGTTTCACATGACCTCCGTGCTCGCTCTTCCAGGAGATGATGGGTTCAATTCAGGCCCCCAGAAGCGCTTCAAACAAGATTATGGTGGTTCTCTTCCTTTAGAAATAGCTTCCAATACAAAGGGTGTGTAAACCGTAAAACGGTTCTTCTGGTCGGGATTATGCTCCTGCCCGTGTGCGTTGGTCCTGATGAAGCACTGTGTGGAATTTTGATGATCTAGTTGGTTATAAGATTCTATGTAATGATGGATATCTTAAACCTCTGATATAAAGTGCTATAGTCACTGCACTCTAATGAATTAAAAACAGCTCCAGAAGCAGAAAGATACTGGTATGTAATAAACGCTTACTTTGAAGCACGGCGTTTCAGTTTCAATTTACAGACGGTGCCCAATTTGTGCTGATCATAAATGGCTATACAGACTACACATTTTCTTGCATTTTAAAATGCAGTTTGCCTGGAAGCTATGAAGATAAAGAATGAAAGGGTGTACTGTGAAAAAACTTGCCAATACCGAGTGGCAAAGTGAACAAGAAAATATGACTGAAGTGTAGTTGACAGAATTCGGTGGCTTGTTTCAATCCAATATACTGACATGAATGGGTCCTGTGAGTGGAAGAGATACCGGTGATTCATAGACAGTTATGCAACACAATTGTAACCTGCACAACTTTGAAAGACGATGCTCTCCTGCACGCTGTGAAGAATAACACATCACTCATAAATGTCGGTTCTCTTTGGTACCTAATGTTAGTACAAGCCAGCGAAGTCTGCATTTGCGCTATTTATAGATGTGATTTGAACTTAGATCAGCGTAGAGTAGATTAAGAAGTAAAATGCATAGATCACAGATACTTTTCTATGCAAACCGTCCGAATCAGCGTGCACTGTACGTCTTCCAGTCTAAGATGTCTCGATATCACTTTGAAGAACCACTCCGTAATGTCAAGTTAAGGTGTGATAAGCAGTCTCCCTGGGTTTCACTGATGAACAGGCGCACAAAACGAATAAGTTCAAGGGTAAGCCAGCTGATACAGAGGTTGACTGATTATTGGAGTGATAAGACGCTGATTATACGTAATCGGCGAGCACAGAAAATGAAGTTACTTGTACTCAATTTTGAGAATAATGAGACAGCAGACTAAGACGTACGCCATTAACTTGGCTAATTTTTATCAGCATGAAAGCGTACCGACCTGTTATCTCACGTTAGTCCTCTCTTCAACAACGAGATCAACGCTACTGTCGTCTTTGGATAATACCAACACAACAGAATAGGGATGGTTTGAGCATCGAATAACGGATTCATGATATGCGAGTGACTGAATAGGTTTGCTCGAATTCAACAGGTTCCGACTTACAAAGAACCTAGATGGAGTTTAAAGTCAGTAGTCAGACAGAAGCCAACCTTGGAAATCGTCGGTGAAAAAGTTGAAGACTCAGCTCCTACAGAAGAATTCTGTCGCAAAAGAGAGTAGAGAAGCTATATGCAGACGTGCTAGCGTAGAGGTATCGGAGTGAAATTCGGTTACGACTGTGAAAGGAAACCCCCAGGTTAAGCACGCGAATTCTTCTATGAGAAAAGCAGTCCGTGACAGCGTGTTTGAAGATCCAGAGTACAGTGGTGGAAAGCTCCATTGATTGGCATTATACTAGCTTGTGTCAAATCCACTTGAGAGCCTGCGGATTGTGGTCAGCCATTGAAGTAAACAACTGATACGAAACAGATTAGACCTCATATCTGATATCTCTTCCTAAAATGAGTGGGATAGGTGGTTACAACACACTGTTTCCACAGCATTATGCAACATCCTCACTGGTGCTCTATAAAATTACTCAGTAGTGAAGACGTTCAGCTATGTTATTGTATACTGTTTTATAAGTTTCTAGTAAATACTTGGCCATGTGATATTCTTGACATGCTGGGATTGCCATGCTATGAGTGTGAGTGATCAAGTTCAAGGTCAGTTCCAATGGTGACACCCTGTACGTGAGTTAGGCAAATGTAATGCATTACGAAAGCTTTCACGGAACAGCTTAAAAAATAACAACACGAGAATGTTGAAGCTAACGACCATTAGTGGTTCGTTCGATTTTTCAACGGACAACTCACATACTATATTGATGGGTGTCAGACTGTCACATCTAGCCCCGCTATCCGATAGCTTGACAGTCATGAACAGTTGGGCAAAAAAATGTGCACAACTTAGTGAGTGCGCATTTGCTCCAAAATGGACTGAGTTCTACTTCTCGTATACCCATGTCGAGTTGAGTCATATTTGGCGAAGAGCGGAATGAATGCCTAAAGTTCACTTGTGTGCTAGACTGAGAACTCATGCCCCAATAGACAACTTACAATCTACGATGACCAGATAGGCTATCGACAATAACAGGGAGATAACAACGAATTTTCTCATTCAGAGTGACCGGGTAAGTGCCTAACGCGCTAGGTTGACTAAGATTTGGGTTCAAATGCATGAGTTTGTAACAAAAAGGATCAAAGTATTATGCGTTACTGGGAGAAAGTTTACTGTCAGTTGTGGGGATGACAGTGTATACATGTGTGTGTGTGGTATAGTGTGGTTTACAGACTTTCATAGAACGAAAAATGGAGACAGCAATGCAGACCCAGCTGAAAATACTTAAAACTAGTGAATAGTTCCTTACTTCAACAGATACCTCTGGGAAAATATTGGTGAAACTAAACGGAGTGATGATGTGAATCTATTGGTTGGTTGATATCGTGATTTGTTTAACTGGTTCACTATAAGTTGCCGCTTGACACAAACTTTCCAGCATCAACCACTGTCCTGATCAGTCACAGTACTGGAACGCGACTGATTGCGGAAGTTTTGTTCTCAAACATACTGTCCTTTTAGTGCGATACCCAGCATATTCTTACACTACTCTTTTGAGGCTTTTTTCTGGCTTGAATCACACTTAAAGTTCACCGAAAGCCAGAATGGGCTTGAAAGGATTTGCCGCCAACCCGGAGACCACTAAATAAGGTTATTAAGTGACAATCGACTGTTTACTCTGGACGATTCAGCCTGAGTGCGGCCGTTACAGTTGTCATCGAACGGTTAATCGGATAACTACCGTCCTAGTACCCGAAAAATGGTTTGTCTGACGAATCCGGTCTTTCACAGGTAAACGAAAGCTTACGTCAGTCGGTTTGACATGAGTATTACCCGTGCACCTTTCATATAGTACGGACGCACCTACGCGCCGAATACTTACCGCGTATGTATTAGCCTGCGCTCCCCTCGGTCTGTCAACTGAGCACGGCCAAGCCAACTTTGTTCACTCCCTGATTCCTCCAAATGTGTGTTCTCCCATCCCGTAAAATCTAAACGATCCTTGTGGCTGTCAGTCTATCCATGTGCAAATTAGCCGTGCCTAATTGTTTGTCGTTGAAACTCAGAGAACCCATTTGAGAAATTCTAATTTGATTTCGGGTCATACAAAAGTGATCTCGAGACAACTGAAACTAGAAAAGATGTCACAGTCACACCAATACCTATCAGAGTGAAGGACTATGTTCTACATGTCATTTAAAAGCCGCGACGATCTCCCCGAACCCTATTTGCGTCATGCATCTTGTGTACACACGTATATGGACGGAAGGCAGTGGATGCCTACTGAGATATTTCACATCTTTGAACAATCTTCATTAATTTTTTGAAAATAGAATGGTGGTAACTGTTCTAAAATTTATTCTCGGTAAAAAAAAGATGCGGAGATCGTCATGTAACATATACGTTCAAGCATCACTTCGTTGCAAACGCAAAATTTTGTGCAAGTAATTGAACATGTAGGCGTTTCCTGAATCGCTTGTGATACATCGAGCGAAACCACCGTTATGTGTTCAGAAAGCGATGGTGATGAGTCTACCACCATCTTGGAAACACATTACGTGGATTGGATGTTCTTTCTATTCTTACTTCCTCGTTTTCACTCTTTGATTCCATCTTACACATGTTTTATGATTCATCCCTCTCTAATCTGCATCCGTATCGATTTGATCGTGTGAATGAATGCTGACTGAATATCCTAAAATTTTGCTCGTAAGCAACCACACGTTTAATTTCTGTACTTCATTTCTCCTGTAAGTGATAACAACGAATGACTAAACGCTTAAGCAAGTATCCCATCCGATGATCTTTTTACGTTCTTCACATTTATTCGAGGATAATATTACCCCCAACCTATTGCCAAGTATTACTATTAATAACAACCAAATGTTGTGACCTGTAGTGATCTTCGTTTAGTTGATATGAAAGACACCCTATGCGCAAAACTTCTTTGAAAATTATGTGGCGGTTTTATGTTTTCGTCGCAGGGAGTATACACATAAGTATATTTAGCGTACTGTGTACATTACGGTTAATTCCAAGAGTCGAACCTTAGTACGGTGCCTGACTCAAATACATCCAATTTCCTGAACTAGATAACAAACGTCTGACATAAGTTTAATTTGATCTAAACTATCATACAGCTGGCGTTCCCATTGCACAGACTGCTCATCACGTCAACATTGTTCTGTGCATGCTCATCTGTTGACCATCACAACAATGTCCTTTAGTACACCTGAACCTCACGATAGTTCAGCATAATCTGAGGTCCATTAAGTACCTGAATGATGATCGTCCCAACAATTTGCAATTTTTTATGTTGTCCAGAGTGTTAGATAGAGCAATCTAACTCAGCTGTTTTCACTGTAAACTTCTAACAGGACTCAATCTATTTTAATGCATAATACGCCACATTCATCCCACTACTGTGTCGGTAGACGGATCAAACTCTTCAGTAGCTTTAGAAGGACTCGATATAACTTGTCCGGAAAATCAGTGGTCACGAATACGGGTTGAAACCAGAGGAAGCATTTTTTTCATGAATACATTTCTAGTGACTAAAATGCAACCGTCACTAACGACTAACTAATTAGCGAATAGAGACAGAACTAGTCAGTTTCAATATAACAGGAAACACCATCACCCATTCACGCTTCAAAATGTAAATACAACAGATCGGTGAGAAAACGTGGCGATCCTGATTTTGCATGTGTAACTCATCAGTTTTTGCTTTGTCTCTGTCTTGCTTTTTCACTGCGGTAATTACTTCGCTGATTGCCTCGGGTTTCATCGTACACCTTCCCAGCAAAGGTTTTCACCAAGAAGAAATTGTCACAGTCGCCCCCTTGATACTTTCAGCGACTTGCGCGCTGTGCGTTAGCTTACCCGTTCGAAGAATCGCACCACTTATGTAGCTGGCTTTCATGAACCCCATGCATATGCTTCCCAGTCCTGTTCGGATTCATCAGGACGTTTTATTGCACTGACTCACAAAGTTACCTCGAACTACCAAGAACATTCAATATGCGGTTCCTATAGCATCCAATCTCCTTTGATCTCCACACTTGACCTGTGGGCCGGATTCTAACCTAGTGCATTCACCGTATGGTTGCAAGGTCAAATACACCTTGGCAGTCTCTTGCACGACTATGAGATTCTGGGTTAAAACTTTCCTTTTCTCTGCCAGTTCACACGTAATCAATCGTTAGCCTTCCCACATGTCAATCGCCTGATCAACTGGCAATAATAGTAGATGTCAATATATTGAGCCAGATGGCGATTTGTTCACTGTATTTAGTGACGATGGGCAACTGGTAAACAGTCGGTTATATCATTCCTTTCCCGTTATTCCTTTCACCTGTCAACTGACCCCTCTCCGTTCGTCTGTTTTTTTCTTCACGTCCACTGAATAGGACGCTGAGGTCGTTCGAACTACACTTAATTTTGTACGCTGTAGACAGTTCCCAACCTTCTAACTTTCGAAGCAGTTGTTTTGATCGGTCACTACTTGTAACAGGTGTGATTGAACGAGAGCCACTTGAATTCTGGATGATTTATATGCATAACAATGGATGATGTAACAAACCAATCGAATACGTACATCAATATTCATACTGTTCCCAACCATCAGAAACATTTGGTTCATTTTTGGGCACACCATCTAGGTACCACTGAATCTCACAATTAATTGTCGTGTTACCAACAACAGCATATTGGGGCCGCTCATTTTTGAAACCATTCTGGAACTGACCACACTGCGAGCACCTTTTCAGTTCCTTTGCTCGAATATCTAAATAGTACAGTCGATGCATCGAAACCTGTATTACGACATGAAATTTGGGAAGATAACAAGGCCGCTATTTTTTTTCACCAAGGGAGTAATGAATGTTAACTATCTGGTAGGCAATCTACCGTTGCCAGCCTTCAGGAGATATGAACAGAGAGAAGCAAGTTAAAGTTTCCGTGTCCAATTAATTTTAAAATGCAAGAATAGAACAGTTCAATGCGGCCATCCGAGGAATCGTTCAGGATAAGCTCGCCTCTAATCGGTAACTTCAGACGTCGGCTGTCAGTCGTCATTTCAAATTTCAGTCGCAATTACAATGACGCAATAGATCAATGGTCAACACTGTTCATACCGAATTTTGAACAAACTTCTTACTGCAACTGGATCCAACTGCGTCAGCGGTCTGAACTACTGGTGAACAGTTTCACAACGTTCAAGTTACTACAGAGATCACAACTGAACGCCCAACTAGAGATAGCTACATGGGAATATTGACAATAACGCTTTCTAAAAGAGGTACGTGGACGACATTGTCTGTGTAAGTGACGGAGCTATGGGTCTAAATAGTTTAACTGAGGTCGGAAAAGATGGACAAATATCCTTCTTGAATGTGATATTGAATCGTCGTCCAGATGGTTCACTTCAGAGAGGTATTCACAGGAAGGGGACTTGGAACAACCAGTGCACTCATTTTTTCAGTTACGAACCTCTCAGACAGAAGAGAAACCTCGTTCGTAGTTTACCATATGTACTGATGACGTTTTCACGGCGGATATTAGCGGAAAACACACATCTTATAAAATTCGTGGATAGACGTAAAACTGACACAACTGAAAGTTAAGCAGTCATCTGCGGAAAAGAGGTTGGTTGATATGACGCGAGACCACAAATGTGAGGCGTTGGATGAACTGATGAATCGTAGAAAAGACCTACAGTGTGGCACAACTGCAAATCCCATTCAGATCCGAGCCGGTAGTTCACGTACAACTCAAAGATATGTTACTATTTCTCAATATTAGTCCGAAAGGTTCAAAACCAACAAACCTTGTTGCTGTATACGCTGTCGGCAAAATCCTCTCAAGGAACGTGTTCAACGTCTCACAGTGATTCACAGTGATTCGCCGTCCATAGCCTTGCAGGATGGATTGATGTGAAACTGTTCACTAACACAGACACACAATGATGGTCAGCTTGAGAATACTGTCTCATCCAATGTGTCACTTTCATCAAAATGACCCAATAAGCACATAATGGAAGAAAGTACAGAAACAGTGACTCCTACCGGTTACAAAGCGGTTTCTTTGCGGAAAATTTCACTCGTCAAATCAAGCAGGTGTGTACAAAGTCAATGGCTGTGTTTCCGTTCTACTTGTCAGATGCCCCAGTTGTTATACGCTGATCCACATCCGTTGTATTTGGAGAATGGAATGATCGGTTCTCTATTGACAAGGCAGACAGACAGATGAGTTGTTCAATTAAGCAACAAACGAGACTAGTTTGCCACTTGGATCTTCAAGCCAGAACTTTGGATTGGCTTCACGACCTGCGATAAAGTTTATTTTTACTAAACCACCCTCGATGTTTACATTTTAACAACAAATGGCTTCAGCTTCTCACCAGTTACGTATCCGTCCTTAACTTTTTTGAGCACAGCACTCTTGATGAGCAAATGTGCAAATATAACTGTTTTGATATCGGTTAGTACCTCAAGAATTTTCAATTGTCGCAGTCCGTTTAACAAACCTTCTATTTCATCGCTTAACCTTTGACACTTAATAGCTTGGCACCAGATAAAGTTGAAGTAATTTTTTGTCTGATTAGAGTTTTTTCTAAGACAACATACTACAGAACTAGGACTACCTATCATCCTTGAGTAATCTGTGTGAACTTTGCCGAATTCTACAAAAGTAAATCGATTAAGTGTGAATGATTAAACAGATTGAACCTGTACGCGAAAGACTCTCATAAGTCTGTTGCAGTTTTGCTAAGACCTATTCAGATACAAAACAGCACTGAACTGAAAAAAAGTTTGTTCGCTGTAAAGTGCAGTTATATAGAGCATCGTTCTGAAGGAGGTGTCCGCATTATGGAGATATAAACGTTATTTTGTAACGTGATTTGGTCAGATGGGGTCAGACGGGGTATCCAACTTTGGAGAGAGGGGTGCTAGGGCAGCTGTAATGTGCTTTAGTCTAATTATTCATGGAAAGTGCAGTTCGACTGTCCATCACCACCAAATCTGCACAACTCAGCTTCATTTACACTGTGAGACGACAGACAAACACGAAAATTTAACATGCCCTAAGAAATTCAAACCAGACACGGATAAAACAACGTAACCAGCTCTTCTGATTCACTGCAATTTTGTACACAATCATTTGCCTGTAAGCACTGGAGGCCAAGAAAATATCGATGAATATTCACGAAGTTCTGCACGAAAAGCTGAGACTTTATTATTCGGTCCTTCTGATGAGACATTATTGAAACGAAACCTCCCGATGGTAAGTCCTCAAAGATGACAGGACCGAAGGTAGGATGATGAAATTCAGCACCGTCTTGAAGTATGAAGACAACCCGCACTTATGTGAAAACAGTCGATTACCAAACGAAGCGGCTGCCAAGCATATACCAAGCAAGATTCGTGCATTCATGTAGTATGATTTTTACTGGATATGCACTGCCTACTCTGTTTCAGTGAAATCCCACATTTTTGTACAATTCAACCAGTGTGATGCAGCATCCATCCACATAACCCTAAAGGTCGCTAGCCAAAACACTGTTATGTCCACCTTTCAAGTCATTTTTGCCTGATTTGGTGATTTCGCGTAAGGTCAAACAAAATGGTGGTTGGACAAATTGCCAGTTTCAAGCCATTTTCTTATACTGATGAATAATAAGGGATTTTGGTTTCCACGTAGATTGAACAACATTCATAATTGGTCGAAGTTGTCGCATTCCCATAGACAATCCAGGCGGCCCATTTTTAAAAGAAACACTAGACTCGAGATTTGCTCGCATTAGTGCGCGTCGGTAGTGCACATCCTCGCCACGGCGGGATGGGGCAACCTGATTATTATTCACATGCGAACATGGTTGAGCGTTCACGTATGATAATTCAGTCGTGCTAAATGTGAGGCCAATGCTACAGTGGTCAAAACAATTATCTTTTAAACGGTGGGTACCGGAAGAAACGGCAACGAAACGTTCATCCATTCTGGACGACTGTGTAATCAGCTGGTACATTTATGTACCTGAGAATGACAACCATGTCTACCATTTCTAAACAAAGTCTTGATAATGACCGTCTATTTTTTCCTTCCGACAAAATTAACTGTATAAACGTCTGTTACCAAAGTCAACGTAAAAATGATTTCAGTAAGATTCCCCCTAGTTTCAAACTGCAACAGAAACTACCAGTGCATCAGTAAGTGGTCGGAATCAAGTGACCAACTTCGGTGTATCTTCTGAAAACACAACCGTTTCTCATAATTCAGCTGTGTTATGTTTTCTACATAAGATAATCAAGTTAGTCCACGTGTGGTACTTCTCTAATAACACCAACAAGCACTCTGCATAATGGAGTTTTACCGGTCTGGGTGACATCCAGTCTACAGAATACAATTTTACAAACAAGTGACACGTGATTATAGCAATTAGTTCACTTCCCTCAAGAAACTTAACATAGGGAGCTCCGAACATTTTAAGCTATATTTGTCATCCTACACTTGACAGAAGTCAAGTTCAGAGGCTCTATCATTACAGGGAAGCAGAAAACCGTATTCAGTTGCTCATCCTTCCGAAGTGAAATCGCAAAAGAATGACAGTGAGCTGATGGTTTTATCAGACCATGAGAGGTAAGTTCTCAGAGGCAACATCGTTTGTTCTGTCTGTTGCTTCCATATCGTCAATACAGCATCCAACATTCACACCGCCTCTGATTAATCAATCCGTACTCACCCATTTTAGACTGGTGTGAAATGATATTTGGTGGTCGAATTTCTAAGCATTTACTCAAGAAGATCACCATCTAGCTTAATCTGGAATTAGTATGATTTATTCCACAATCAGTAGTCATTGCATAGCTGACCTACACGGACGAAACCGAAATGATCCTCGTTAAGTATTTTGTACAGTTGTCTACTTGGCCACCAGTGAATCTGGTGTTATCAGGTTCTGTAATCTGATTCAACATTCACATAAAGTCTGCCCAAGGTCCACAATTACCGTAACCGAAGGTCACAATCCAACCTCATTCCCAATCCAACTCTGTGATGTACTTTAACTTAATTCGACAAAACAATCATCACTACCGTTGGCGATTTGCTAGTCGAATCCCAGTTCTGTTGTTGTGGATGTTTCACATTGATCAAAAGTTCGACACTTGAATCTTTTCCGCATTCAAGAGTGATGTTGAATTTGTTGACACTTTCAGAAGTTCGTTTGGTTTGTCTGTTACAATGTTGACTCGGCCTGTAGGTTAGTTGGTCTGTTTGACATCAAGTCGATCTTTGTTTCCCACTTACCTTTTCCATTAGGTCCTTATTGCATGTTTATTTCATCACAGCAAAAGACAGTGATACTCAAACTGAATACGTCAGATATTCACCTTAGTTTATTTGTCATTTTAACTTTTCTTCCTCGGTTGCCGTTTATCTTCCTTCACATTTTATGTTGAAAATTGGTATTTAGATGAGTGCGTTTTCTTCCCGTTCAGTGGCATATATGAGAAGGATATTAGGATAGCGTAGGTTATTCCATAGATTTGGTGGGTGACTCTTGGCATCATATTCGCTCAAATTCGACCTATGATAATTCTGCCATAATTATTTCTTCTGGCTCTTTACAATCTGCTTAACTATTACCGGAACTCCTCAGACTGTCTGTTTTGGCGTACCATCTCAACTGACATCGAAGTGTCGGCAGGTTATACATAGATCCATGATGTTTCTTGAATTTGCTGTACAATATTAGCAGCTACCAAGCCGCCGTAAGAAAACATCAACTGAAATTGATCGTTCACGCTAGTTCTGTGTAAAACAAAATGTGATTAATTATCACATACGGCGAACCTACGTGTTCGCGTGGGATCCTCTTAGAAATAACTTGTAGGATCTGTTTGACCTCTAATATCTAAAACTTCCAACATCTGATCACATAGTGTAAACGACCTGAAAGATTTCATGTGATCAACACGAAAAATTCGTAAAGTTTGCCATAAACACACAACTCGGTAAGTTCACGGAAGTACAAGTAGTTCACAAAAAATGGTGTGCCCAGTCTTGCACAGTCCAGCTGCTTGTTAGTGTATGACCATCGGATGAATGAGGAATCACTGCAGTACAGCAACTTTCATTCCAGACAGTATTCGAAACGATTCACTCAGTTTTCTGATTACACTATCTTGACCTCGAAAGTACACGAAATGAAGATTGAACAACAGAATGTTGGGAAAACCACTGTTTATGCATAAACTTGTGAATGTGGCCAAGTACACAGCGGTTTGTAGGGTTTGTTAGGGTTTACGTAGTAAGTCCGAAATGATGGTTCCAGTGAATGGAGAACGAAAAGTTTTCCTACTTTCTATTGAACGCTTCCAGACTATGAAAACAAAGTCAGTCGCACAGCAAAAACGCCAGTAGACTTTGTCTTTTTTAGTTAAAACAGTTTTATTCTTCTACATGAGTGGATTCAATGCTTTCCGACATGCGACTGCTTTCATCACATGAGGCAAATTAGCCGTCTACCTTTTATCCAATGATTCAGACATTCTTTTGAAGCTACATAAAAAATTATCGGTTCATTACTTCACCTCCAACTCGTTCCGCCCAGAATAACAATTCTACAATACACATTCGGAAATAGTACTTACAAGTTTAAATGATCCCTTGTTACATGTGTTAGGGGAACGCCGTAAACTGACCCCAGCTATCTTACAGGCTCTCTTTGATCGAAGCATCCGAAACAAAATGCCCACCAAACACGAGGAATAGCTGAATACGTCCACAAAGTTTCCGAGAAAGCATTCTGTGACACAAATTGCACGTTGGGCTGTTCAGCGCTCAGTTGAAAACCAACCTGCCAGCTAGATTATTCAGTGTCACAAATACAATAGGAGCAATGAGTACTTACGAAGACTAAACTCTGTGTTGTCTTTCTATATATCACTTAACGAATTCTTATGTCTCAGTTGCCTGCAGCATCCAAATATGCTTCTACTTGAATGGCATCAAACCAAAAGCGTATTGTCTACAAAGCAACCCATATAATCTGACAGGACCTATTTAACTAGGAAAGTGATTTGCAGCGCAGAAGTGATCATTGCAACAAACCAACCGTTCCAAACTAGGCAATCGTCAAAGTTCTTCTGAGCCAAAATATGTAGTTATCAACATCCTACTGTGTGAGAGACAATTTCAGTATATACGTTCATTAGTCAAAAAAAGCATTACATCAAAAGAGAACTACGTACGTCCTAGTCAATCGATCACCCAGATTACGACCCGAGTCAAACTCGATAGCCGTTTATCGAACTGCGCTTTTTGATGTGTACCTGTTTTGTAGATTGCAACAGCAATTAGATCACGCTGTGCAAAATCAACGGAATAACGTATGATCACATGATTTTCTCATTTCGGTTTGTTGACGAGGTGCATAATAGAGATAGTCATTTTAAATATTTTTTAATCCCGGGGGTAAACATTCTCAGTGCATTGCAAGGCTTGATTTTCATAGTTAAGTTGCGCAACAACTGGAAAAATGTTTACCCAATTAGGGTGGATAAACTCGAGCTTTTAACAACTAGAGTGGCTGCCCTACTTTGGAAAAAGCGAGTAAAAGAGATTTTTGTCGTTTATCTAGTGCTAAAGTTATAGCTTCAGTATTGTTTTATGCTTCGAAAATAAGATGCCTTGAATCTACACACGACTAAACCACGAAATCAATCGATTATCAAAATTGTTTAAATTTTTTTCAGAGAACGAGATGCGTGAAAGATTGCCCTAAAGTGTGCTATTTGTAAGTGGTGTGGCAGATTTCATAATTTAGATTAGACACAATTACGAAAAATTTGAGCTTCGGCTGGTTTCGAACCAGTGGCCAAGACAATCCACAAAGTATTTCTTGTTGGTTAAACAATTGCTTTTCGAAAGCATTTACGGCAATTAACTACATTGCTTTTTACTGCGAAACCTAGCACTAATTTGTTAAACGTCTGGGGCTAAACCGGAAATGTACATTTACCAACTGTTTTGGTATTGGTATGCAAACCGGAACAAGTAAAGCGGCGACATTAAATTGGTACTCTAACGACCAGGACCAAAGGTCATGGAGAAACGCCAAGCCACGGTATTCAGAGGCCACAGTATGATGCTAAAATGCAACAGTAAACAACCTACGAACCGACTGTCCAATAGGGAAAGTCACATGACCCAGCCCAATAAGAAGCAGAGGAATACAGGCCTGCAGACATTGATTTGTCATGTGACGAATCCTGCAAGCATGCACAACGCGCAAGTATTCGCACGTACTCCCCGTGTGTTTACACACATTTGGCCATGTCATGGACTTACTTTTTTTTGTAGGTTTATGTATATCAACCTTGACAGAATAAGATCAGCTTTTTTATTCTTTTTTTATCCTACACTACATCAACAGACAATCCAGTGGATGAATAAAACTGCCCACTGGCCGGACTAACATGGAAGCCCAAAAGTCTTGATTTTCAGTCTAAATGCACCACCATACTTTGTCTACCACAGAACCCCAGTAGGTCATCCACAACATTTACCAATCCTAGTCGTTAATCGTACGGTTTGTGTTTCTACTGGATCAACAGCAGACAAATTCGTACGAATAAAAACTGTTAACCGTCTGACCGGGGATTCAATAGTTCACTTAATCTCACCTGGGTTGAACTACCCAGGAGAGGTGTACGACCAAGGCACATGTTTGGTGATAGGGGATGACACGTGTCTCTCCCCAAACCCTGATGAGACTGCTGTCCGATTTAAAATCGCACCGTAACATTTAATTATTTATAGTGAGTGTTTTTATAAGTTATTGTGGTATTGTGTTGAGAACGCCTGTGATCAAGGTTATCACTTACAATGACCTCGGCGCCAGCAATCAGCCGAAATATACAAAAAAATCTAGTAAGTTTTCAACATCACACGACTTGCAAGGATTGAATTTGCGATACAAAAATCAGCAGTTTGAAAAAGGTGATCGCCATCATGTAGAAAAGTGCTTGCACTTGAAAAAATTATAAAAAGAAATTTTCTGGGTGACTGTTCATCATCTACACCAATGCTATAAATTGTCCCGTGATTTCAATTGAGTTGAGCGAATGCAAAACGACCACAGAAGGCTTTCTACTTTCATAACGTGACAATTCAAAAAACTGGCAAATTCAGGCGTCCTGTATCAAACTTGTGGTAGCGGAACGCATTGAGTTTGGTGAAAACACCGGACTGGTCTCGGTTGGCCTGTTTGTGAATATTCAGTTGTCTACGAACAACTGAGACGTCTCTCGATTTCGTTCTATAGCCCCACGAATGTGTTTAGCAAGTTAGCTGGATTTCAGAATGCACACATATTGATTAACCAAAAATGTGGGCTCGAATGTTGTGTATTACGTTCAGCAAAGATAGTCAAAGATAGTCGCGCTGTTTGCAACAATAAATTATTCGAGCCAGGCAAATTAGAATGGAAATTTCAACACACACGCAGCTGCGCACAACAGACGATGACAGCAAATTCCAATTCACCCAAAGGTTAGTTCAAGTCAATTCACAGTCAGGAAATCACTTTCTGCAATTCAGAAGATAAACGTTGAGCAGTTACACAATCAGATCTTCATCATACGCAATACTTACGGAAATTATTTACTGTTACAACCAACGCGTATGTAACATCGTTAGGGTTAACAAAGAAACATGCAGAGTAGGGGTTAACAGATAAACCGTGTACATCGATCTGTGGATGTATAGATTTGAAATGGTACTTAGTTAAGAATGCTGTATACACTTAGAAGGGTCAGAATGAGATGCATGAAAAGAATCGGATAAAATTATTGAATCAGGCGACTTGTATGTTTTAAACTGTTGAATCACCAAGCAATGGATGAGGTTATGATGACGGCTATGACTAAATTTGGACAAATGTCTAATGGATCAAGAAAGAGACTAGAAATGATTCGTTAGAAGACAGGAAAACGACAGAAGAGCAGCACAGTCAGATGGGAGCGTGCATTCATTCAAACAACGGAGGATAAGATCGTACGTGGTTGAAAGTGCTTTTGAACGTATAGCTTGAAAATCAGCCCTCACATTGACAAAAATCAGTGTTAACTTGAAGTGAAAATCCTAGGCTTCGGTTGAACGTGGTAGCCAAAAGCTAAATAGATTAGGATAAGGCAAGGGGTTTGTTTTCAAATTGTGTTTTGGAACAAGCACCAAAAGGCTGCTGACAGGTTTTTCCCCTGAAGGGGAGGAAATGAAAATCAGCCTATTTATACACAGTGACCGATAGGGAACGTGCATTAAACCAACCAGCAAATTCGGTAAGACTGTTCCGCCGTGCAAAAGAAGTGGGTATTATCGAATGTTGGACGCCAGCGACGACACCGCATACGTATCTTGACAAAAGCCAATCCTTTAAAATGGACGTGTGGCTTATGTAGAGGAAAAAACGGAGAAAGAAATGAGCTTTGCAGAACAGTCGAATTCAAGATTGATGAGGAAAAACCTTGATCACTCGGAGCGACCTGAAAACTAACCAATTACTTACATTAGGAAGGTTGACTGTGTCATACTTTTTGAGAGGCCGGAAGATAATCTCTTTGTCGACGCAGCTGAAGTTAACCAGACTTCTCCGATTTCCCTAACGGGTTAATCTGACAAATCAACTATTGCTCACTAGGGCTCGAAATTGAACGTCTAGATAAAATGAGTGATAATTTCAAGTCTGCTGATACAAATGCTAACTTCACAATCACAAGCGTTGGAGTCTGTATCACAATTCCGAAAAATGTACCTAATACTGATGTCCTATGGTTACCAAAAGAAACTTTAACCTGTAGGGCGCTTTTAAAGTTAGCAGGGGAGAACGGTGATCAACTCTGTGTCTCATCCGACCTGTGACCGAAGCCCAAGTTACCCATTTTCACTATTTCATTAAACGTTAAGTGACTGATTGGAATGCAGTAAGAATTGTTAGTGCATTTTCCCATCGTTGACAAGAAAGTAATCAAATTATAAATAGACATATCTGTTCACAAATTCGATGAGTGTCCATGGCTGTTAATCGGTCTATCAAATGAAGGGCGTCGTACGTTGTCAGTTAATTTGAGGTTGTGTCACAGCTGCTCGATGGTTTATGCAATGTGGCCGCACTCCCACATGAGGACGTCAATTGTTAGAGTCGAACTGATAGGCTGTATGACCCGATACTCTGTCTCAATTTCTATACGGGGAATAATCTGTGTAATTTCTGACTGTCACTCGGCGTCTCCTCGACTGCAAACTTAGCACAACCAATATCCTTAGCAGGGTCAGACCGAAAAGACACTGGTGATATCATTGAATGTTTTCGGACGCAAACAGTTCTGTAAAATATAGGTGGTAGGAGATGGTTAAACAAGATAGCTGGATATTGAACAAATCATATTCACTCGTAAGACGCGATGTTTTATTCGTACTCTTTCAGAGAACAGCTCAGTGGTTCTCATGCGAGCTAGTTAGTTTGGCAAAGATCATTGCTGAACTATGCTTACATTTATCAGATGGCTGGCGTGTCAACTGTTCAAATGTGTCCAACCTGCCCAAACAAAATGTGAACTGGAGCAAGATTGTAACGAATTAGCGCGAAGTGAGTTAAATGTGCTCACTAACCAACGCGCTTTTGAGAAACCTCGTTCAATGTCTCTTTCACTCATACTATCTGATAATTTGGACACTGAGTTGTGAAGAAGAATCATAGTCTTTCTTACATATGACAGACTTATACAGTTGAGATTATTCACCTTGCCCGATGCAGACAGAATTTTCAGTCAGTTGTTCGTAATGACAGATGTGCCGTAGCGAGTGCACCACATGTAAAATGAGTTCGTCTGGAAAAGTGAACTTATGATTCCGATGTTCGGGGTTGAAAGCATGAGCAGGCACTCGTGTAGATGGATCTCCTACATACTCGTCGAAACTTGTGCCAAAATAGATACCACCGAGAGATGATACCCAAGACTTCATGGTCACTTAAGCGATCGTGATCAACAGAGAGTTGAAGTGCTGCTGAAGTGGTTCACCAGATTCTAGACTAAACACTGTAAGAGATTACAGCGAAAATCCTCAAATGTCAATGGCTAACGGAGACATTACTCAGTTGATGAGACCTAACTAAAAATTCCGGATCCTGAGGTCGTATAATGGAGTGTACCTAGCAACTGTGTTGATGCTTCGAAATCCTTCGAACAAATAAAATTCCATTCACTCGTCGCCGTGACAGAGAAGTTAAGGATGATGATGATGCGGTTAACAGAGTTATGGCAAATACATCCGCGTCAAAAGTACGAGGGCCGGGTACATGCCTCACTCTGAATGAGAATATGCACTTGGATCCAGTGTTTTATTTTGAGATGAGCAAGACAAACTAAACAACTGAACAGGAGAGGCAAATATGAATGTGGCTGGTGTATGGTGTGTGATAAATGTGGTAGTTAGCAGAATATACGCACATCCACGCACTGAAAGTGTGAATTCACTAACCAAAATATTCCTGGAAAAGTGTGTCACGCGTAGAGTGGTCACAAGATGTGTTCGGAAACAACATACGTCGACAACTTTGAATAATGACAACTGACGTACAAAGAGTAAGAAATAATCATAGGAGAAATTTCACCAACTATGCAATGTGTGTACATCGAACAACTCACGTCAGAAGTGTATGCCACTTAAATCAGACGAACATGAACTTGCCGATCAGTTTTATGTTTGGTTTACAATGTCAAATGGGGCAGATATGATTACAGATGAAGGATACGTAGCGTTGGCAATAACGCAAAATCGAATGTACATGCGAACAATTTTGACTATAACAAAGCAGCTTAATCTACTTATTCCGAAGTTCCAAGCAGTTGATAGAGAAAACAAGAGATGAACAGAAAAGGTTCGTTTTGTTAAAAATAAAAAGAAACTAACACTTGCAGAGAACGCACGTATCTGGCAGGCTTGAATACACTACCTATAGATATAATCCGATTATCATATTCTGAGTAAGATTATCATAGACAGCAATACATCAGTGGTTCACACTAATGCTTAACTGCCACACAACCATGAAGAAACAGCAAACCCTATATAGAAAGAGAGAAGGAAAAAGAAGGGGATGGGAAGGGACCTAACTACTGAAAATGACTACGTCC